>PVHY01009148.1:0-57829 GCA_004024945.1 Uropsilus gracilis | reverse complement strand
TCTCATAATTTTCTCCTTATCTTTAGCTTTTGTAAGTTTTACTATGATGTGTCTTGCTGTGTTTCTTCTTTCATTAAAGTAGTTTGATGTCCTTTTTGCTTCTTGTATGTCTAATTTCATTTCTTTCTTCAGGTTTGGGAAGTTTTCCTCCATTATTTCATTGAAGAGCCTTTCAGGTCCTATTTCTTTCTCTTCACCTCTGGTATTCCAATTACTCTTATATTTGTTTTCTAGGAATACAACTGATTTCAAACTACTTGTGCTTTTCAAAAAGCAAATCTTCCTGAGGCAAGTAAACAGAAATACACTTTATTCCAGGCTAAAGAAAAACATAAAGTAACATTTCTTTGCAATATCTTGCACATTTGCATGGTAAGAACAATAATAGTGAACACAGTACTTATTATCTTACTGTAAATAGTCCTGACTCCCCTTTCACCATCTGCATTGTCTTGTCATAAATCATGGTGCCATATGTTATTCATCTTGTGTTGATTGTCTAGATTCTTTTCCTACCTCCCTCATACCAATTATACTTCAGCCACACTACCAGGCTTATTATCATCAGCTACCAGTATTCTCACTATGACACCAAACCCCTGTCTTCTTGAGAAGTACTTACACCTCAATCTTGCCATCTGATAAACTCCTGTCCTTTCTCTAAGAAGATTTAGTGAGATATGATCTTCTCAGTGACTTCTCTGTATCCCCTGAAAAGAATTAAGACATCATTCGCTATATTTCCATAGTGTTTTATGGCTTTATGATTTAATATGGTCAAATAATTTATCATCCCACCTGGAACACTTTTAAAAGTGAATGAGGATGATACTAAAAATTACACCATGGCATCAGCATAAGCAAGGATTGCGCCAGGAAATCCTTATATTTTTTAATATTTATTTACATTTATCATTCCCTCCCCATTCCCTACCCTCGCACATAGGTAATGCATCTGTGGAAGTAGGTGTATATCTAGTACAATGATGACTGACACATTGATTGATTGATTGATTGATTAAAATAAGTTGCATCAATTTTATTGGAGCAAAACATTCTAGACTAGCACAAAGGCATGGAGGGGGGAAAGATGGAATATTAATAAGAAAGCTAGCAGACAAATCAAGGTAGAATCAATGGTTGGGGGTTAGAATATTATGTGGTAAAAAATTATAGAAAGTCTTGATTGTTAGATTAAGGAATTTCTAACAAAGTAGAGAAATAGGTAAATGGTTGCAGTAAAAACATGAGGACCCATGGTCATATTTCAGATGAATTAGAGAGAGGAAGGAAAGGAGAAAGAACCACAGGAACACTTTGCATAAAAATGATGAAACTGAATGCCTGGACTAGGACTGCTTTTCATTAAATTGTATATAGTTCATGAAAAATTCAGAAACCTTTTAGATTGCAATGACAGAAACTCAAATTAGCCTAGTTGAACAAAATAGGTCATTTATCAGTTCAGCAAAAAAAATGCACTGGTATTGCTAGATCCAGGTTCTCAAGCAGTGTAACCTCATCAAGAGGAAACCTCTCTGCATCTCTCAGTTCTGTTTCTTGATGTATGTGACTTGTTCTCACTCAAGTTCTCTCCAAAATGGCTACCAGTAACTGATAGTCTATTTCCTAGAGTTTAGCAATCTGAATTACAGGAGAGCACCCTTTATCAATAGTTCCAGCTAAAACCCCAAGGAGTGTTCTCATTGACTACCTGCCCATCCCTGGAAAATTCCCTGGGGTATCTTGCTCTAATTGCCAGGGCTTGGCTATATGCCCACCCCAAACAATGTGTTTTAGAGTTGGGTGTGGGGTAAAGGAGTAGGGATAACTTAGTAGAGGAAAACTAACTTGTTTTTAAAAAAAGGGAACATAGTTATTAGGGAGGCAAAAGAAATAGATTTCCTCTACTGTCCCTTGGCTATTTCTTAGTTTGCAGATAACATGGAGCTTTAAGACATAAAAATCAAATAAAAATTTCAAGAAGAAACATAAAGGTTATGTGCTTTCAAATGAAAAATGATAAAGAAATATACAGATGCTAATGTAATCTAGATTACATTTATTCAAGATTTTTAGAATATGAGAAAAGATATGAGAGGCAGCGCTGTCTTTAAATCAAGAAATAATATTAGCATATCAGCTACGTATCAAAAAAGTAGAAAGTATGTTTATCTTTTTCATCAATCTATAGATGCAACAGTCTGTGAACTTCTGATTACTGATTTTTGAGGAAGTCACAATATAGCTAGAGGATGAGTGGGCTGAAAACAGGGATGTAAATAACTCTTCTTTTGAAAATCCTGATATTATCTAATTAAGAAGCCAGTTGAGATGAGTCTTCATTCTGAAATGACAGGGTCTGTGGGTTTGAGGAACTTTATAAACATATTTGTTGAATTGATAACATAATTTCAAGAATACAAATATATGAATTTTCCATGAAATTTATGTTCTGAAAAAAGTACACAATATATTCAGAACATAGGATCCCCAAGAGAAATACAATGGTTCAACTCTTTTTACATGGATTTTAGATAACAAAAGTATATGTATAGAATACATATATTTATTCATGTATGTATATTTTAATACAACACAAATTAAAGATTACACCAAATACAGTGACCATCACTGACAAAATATGGTACAATTTCAGTTTTCTTATTTGGATATTTTACAAATTTTAGAATAAGTGTATATTATTACTACTTTTAGATGAGAAAAAAAATTACCAAGACAATTTTCTTTAAAAAAAAAAAAAGAAAGAAAGAAAGAAAGAAATTATACACATTGCCCTTTACAGGGCTGTCATTTGGGTCTTTCTCACAATTTTCCCTCCACAAATATCACCAGAAACTATATTGTGTTTAAAAGGACAATAGATCTGAAAAAAGGGAGCATTTCTCCTACTATGCTAATCTAATCGTTTAACAGAATTTAAATAACTATTTACTATCTGTTACTATTTAATAGTTTAACAGATAGTAAATAGTTATTTAAATAGAATTATGCTAGGGTAAGTACAAAAATTTAATGATGTTCACTGATAATCTATTTTAATCATTTTTGTTCTTTTCAAGAAAGCACCTTTCAAGGACAAGTTTCTGGTACAGAAAATAATCTGAACCAAGAATGCAGCTTGACAGAAGCCATATTTAAAGTACTGTACCATTGTAATTTTTCTCCACAAACTTTTGGAAATGTTTTTGTGAGCTACATGGAAGATGAACAATTATGGGACTATTTATATAATATTCAAGGTATAAGATTTACTATTTATAAATAAGTGCTTTATAGATACTTAAATTATCTTTAAATGTTTTAAAAGATTTATTGGTTTCAGTTTTTCTGATTTTGTTATTTGTGCAAGTTTATCAGTTTTTATGTATAAAGGTTGCTTTTGGGAATTGATAACTTTTAGTTCTTACCCAAATTTAATATACTTAGGACAAGGTGAGGGGAAGTTTTGGAGGAAAAACTACATAATGCAAATTTTTTTATTAGGAAGTGTTATCTCATAAAATGTTAATTTAATATTGACTATGTTTTATCATTGATTATTTAAGACAGTAGTAATATAGGAAAAAATATTTTGTGGTTTTTGGGTGCATGTATTCAACAAACTGATGGTCAAAATTATCTTTATTCAAACATATAAAGTGTTTATTATAGGGACCATGATGCCTTTCTCCTACAAGGCAAGCATAATTTATTCCTTTGGGACAATAGGTTTTGTCCATCTGTGTGGTCCATTCACCTATGGTGAAGGTCAGGATAAATTGCATATATCTATCAAAAATACTCATGAGTTGTCCCACCTTCAGGGCCAGGTATAATGATTATTAAATTGTTTTATCCTTATATCTCACCTTTTAATTTCCATACTTAATATTTTTGGGGGTAAGTATGGGAATTTAGACAATGGTTATACAGCTAGTCCATTAGCCATTAGCTTTTTTATATATACATTGTTATAAAGTCAGACTTTCATAAATTCCTATTTTCAAAAATCGGACTGGCTCAGTTATGATTTCATTCTCTCTGAACTTTTTGACTATACTTCAGACATTATTTGAAAATTTTAACTACTTTAAATTCATTATATTACATCTTCTCTTAGTCATTACCCTTAAAAATAGATGATTTTGGGCAATGATTTTTAAATATCTCAATCTATCACTTAAAAATTCTATGATGATTATCTCTTTTTAAAAGTTTTATCTCTTAGTTTCCATGTATTCCTTCACTGCCTTTTTTTTTTTAGCCAAAAGGAGGGGCAGTTTTCTACTTAAAAGGTTGAATTACTTTGATATAATCTTCATTGAATTGAAAAAAAATTGAAAACCTCTCCACCCCCTGCTATTTTTAATTCTTTCTGGTGAAGTAAGAATCATATTTGTACACAAGATGATAAAGAATTGGTGACCTGTCTGCTTCAACTATTCGTTATCCTTCAGTTCTTAAGTCTTGAGCTATTATGACAGTACAGAAATGTGCTAAAAATGGCCTGGAAGATATTAATGAACTTTAGGTGCTGGCATGAGGAAGCAAGCTTGCTTCTTGCTCTTAATTAGTGTTTTCTTTATCTACACATTGAGCAAACCCTTCTTTACAAGGTCAGACAAGTCTTTTGAAACAGATATAATACATATTCTTAGAAAACAAATTCGCCCAAAATGATAGAACTTCAAAATGGTGAACTGTCCTTGGTCTTTATAAAAGTTATTGTTGAGAACTTGAATATCTTCTAAAACCTAAGAACTTGCCATGATTGTGAAGTGATTGTAACTGTGCATTGTCTCCTATCTAAGTTCCTGCAAATATTTTCATTCTTTGCTATCACCGATTAAGATTATCTTTAAAACCCTAATGAAATTATACAAAATACTAACTCCCAACAAAATAAACCCCTTTACTGTATTTTTGACTTAACATGAAAATTTAAGAGGTTTAAAGAAAATACAGCTGAGACATATACTCATAATCCCACAATATTTGTATTTTACCACTTCAGTGAATATAATTAACCCACTCAGATCAACTTGAGTACATTATTTAAAAAGTGGTATGTTTTCTTTCTCCTGAAACACTGTTGATGACTTCAGTATATTGTATCCTTAAAACTTCAGTCTTATTCCAGAGTGGAAGGACAGCATGATGTTGCCAGTATTCTCACTTTATTGCCAAGTAAACCAAGACCAAATATGTTTAGAAAAATCACCTGAATTTCCTCTTAGTTGCAGAATCACAAGACTCCATACTGTCTGACTCATCACTGTGTTCTTTCTCTTAACTGTTTTCAATGAGACTAAATGTTTTCTTAAACATTCACTTTATAAGCATATGACTTTAATAGTGAAATATACAATCTGATTTTATAACTAGAAATCCAACACAATTCTTTACCATGACCATAAGCCAAGGGATAAAACAAGAATGTAATAATATGATAAAAATGATTTACAAATGATAGCATACAGAAATATTTAAATTAGGATCTCATGTAGATATGTAAAGGTCATTACACTCTTAAGAAATGGACTAAGTTGCAATCATTGTAGGTCTGTATCCTTTCAGGAGATCCACCTATCTTTAGTTGGGCAAGTGAAAGAATCAAAGAATACTTTGGGCTTTATTCTTGTCCTGTTATTATGTGTTTATTATTATCTGTAATACTTATTTCAAAAGTCTTATCTAACTTGTGGAGAAGGAGTTGCTCAATGTACAGATAAAGGGGAGATTAACAAGGCTTTTAATATGATGTTGAGCGGACATTTTTGTTTTATACCTGAGTTTAGAGGAAAAGATTTTTCACCATTTTGGCTATGTAAGCTTTGGATTTGGTATCTATTGCTTTTCTCATGTTGAAATATGTGTTTTTTTGACCCTTATTTGACTAAGAGTTTTTGTTATAAATGAGTGTTGAATTTGTCAAATGCTTTCTCTGCATCTATTGACATGTATATATGATTTTTATATTTCCCTTTGCTATGGTAGTAAATTCAATTTATTGTGGATATTGAACCATCCTTGCTTCCCTGGAATAAACCATACTTGTTCATGATGTATGATCCTTTTAATTTATTGTTGTAAGATATTTGTGAAGACTTGTTTAGGATTTTGTGTCTATGTTCATCAAGGATATTGACCTGTGATTTTCTTTTTAGTGTGAAGTTCTTTGCTTTTGGAATCAATGTAGTGTTGACTTTATAAAATGTATTTGGAAACATTCCTTCTTTTTCCATTTGCTGAGTTTGAAAATTGGTATCAATTTCTCTTTGAAGATTTGATGGAACTCATTAGTGAAATGATCAGATTCTTGGCTTTGGTTTTGGGGGTACATTTTATTTCCTTTTCAGTTTCTCTGCTTGTAATTGGTCTGTTCAGGTTTTCTGTTTTTTTCCTGATTTAGTCTTGGAAGGTTGTATGCTTCCAAAAATTTGTCATGTCGTTTAGATTCTCAAACTTGTGGCTCAAACTTGAAATGCTCATAGTAGTCTCATAGTAGTCTCATAGCAGAATCTTGTGATTCTCTGTTTTTGATATATCTGTTGTAAGTCTATTATTTTATTTTTTAATAAAGTTTTCTTAGCCAGAACTTTTCAAAATCATTTCAAACAACCAACTCTTGGTTTCAGTGATTTTTTTGTCTTTTTTATTTCAATTTTAATTTATTCTCCTCTGATGTTTATTATTTTCTTCCTTTAGTGAATTTTAGTTTCATTCATTCCAACAGACAGACAGATAGACAGACAGACAGACAGATAGGTAGATAGATAGATAGATAGATAGATAGATAGATAGATAGATAGATAGATAGATAGATAGATAGATAGATAATTGATAGATTTTTTTTGAGATCTTTGTTTCTTGATGTTAGTCTGTATTACCATATATTTCTCTCTTAGAAATGTTTTTGCTGCATCCCATAGATTCCAGTAGCTCATCACTTCAGTTTTGTTTATCATAGGTGTTGTTTTTATTTTAATTTCTCCTTTGAGTTTCTCCTTAACTCATAGACATTTATTAGTAATTTGTTTCATCATCATCTATTAGAGGTTTTCTATTACTTCTTTTTATGGTTGATTTTTACTTTTATACTATCATAATCAAAGCAGATACCTCTAATATTATTACAATCTTATGACTTTATTGATAAGTATGTGGCCCAAAATGCATTCTATTCTTGAGAATGTTCTGTATGTACCTGAGAATTGTGTACTCAGAATTTAAAATGTATGTTTAGATTTTAGGCAGTGTTTTGTCTTATACATATCTCTGAACCCATCTGGTCAAATTTCTCATTTATGGTTGTTTCCCTGTCAATTTTCTATTCATTGACAAAAGTAGAATGTTGAAGTCTTTTATTAATATTGTGTTAGTGTTAAGGTTTCTTTCTAGGTTTTTTTAATAGTTGCTTTAAATATTTTGATATTCATTCATTTAATGAATACATATTAGTGATATTCTGTGTTCCTAAGGTATTATTTCCTTATTCACTATATAATGTCCATCCTTGTCTCATTACCTTTTTTAGCTGGATATCTCTTTTATGTGATGTAAGTATCCATGCACTTACATTTTTTGGACACCACTTTCTTTTGGGATTGTTTTTCATCATTTTACTTTGAGTCAGTTTACTTTTGTAGCTGAGATGAATTTCCTAGGCACAACAGAAAGTTGAATTTTATTTTCTGATCACAGTTAGTCTGCTGTGCTTTTTCATAAGTATTTTTGTTACAGGTTACCATGAAATGTATATAAAACTTTTTGTTGTTTTTGGAATCTTTTCACTATCATTTTTCACCTCATTCATTTAATCTTTGGCCTTATTTGAATCTACCTTTGATTCCCTTCTTGCATTTTTTAGTAGAAATATATTGTATTCTTTGCTATATTTTTCTATGTGGAATATTTTCACAATTTCTTTCTGTCTCGGTTATTGTCATCAGCTTGTTCATATTTTGTTTTCTTAATTTTAGTGAACAATCTAGACTGTGTCTTTAAGCTTTTCTCCCTGCAGTTTTCTCCATTCTGATATGTTAGAACTTTTTCCCAGGAATTGATCTTGATTTGTTGATTAGGGTGTTTCTCTTCTTTGTCATTCTGTTTAGTTCTCTGTGTTTAATTCTATGAATTAGACTAGACAGATTTCATTTTCAGTTCTGCTCTGGTTATCTGTTATTACTTAAATTGGTAGTATTGACCTTGAATACTACTTTCTGTTGTTGTATTTCCTAAAGATTTGTCACTGAACAAAATGATTAGAGCTCAATGGTCAGTGTAGGATGCTGGTCCAAGAACTCAGTCTACAGTGTGGCTACTTGAAGGTGAAATGAAGAGGTTGTTGCAGTAGAGTTCTAAGAGTATAAGGCCCCTGAGTACTGCTGCTGCCTACCTAAGTCATGGGGTGAATTTACATTCAGAATCAAATCAAGCCAGGCTTTCCCCCCAAAAGCCTCAAACTGTAATTGACCCTTCTACTTCTGATCTTAGCAGGTTTAATGGGAAGAGATTTTTTTCTGTAAGGCTCAGACAAAAACAAAGTACCGATGGACAAGCACTGAAGGAAGTTGCTGTCCAGAAACTTGTCCAGAAACTTGGCAAATTCCAATTGGGAAGGTGAAGTTATCTTTGGCACCAGTGAATCTAGCCAAGGCCGCATCTCAGATTTTCTTACCCTTTCTAATGGTTTCTTATCTCTCCTCTCTGTGAAGAGGCTGACTCTCAAATCCTCAGTTTCTCCAGTGCAGGTGCAGTCTGATATGCCTCTGGTGGAAGGGACAATTTCAAGAGCCTGCTATTTGCCACCTTGCTACCATTTTATTTTTTATGCTTTGATTGACTTTAAGTTGATTTTTTTAGTTGATTTTCCCCCCATACTATAAGTATGGAAATTTATATTTTTATACAATTTTTCCAATACCATTATTAGGAATCACTATTCCTTTTTTAAACATTAAATAATTTATTTACATATAAATTTCACATCTTTGTGATCTCTGGGATTCATCCCACCCTCTCTGACTGTTCCCACAGTGTCCCACCCCCCCCACTTGTGTACTTTAATTTGGTTGTTAGCTTGTTTTGACTTTTCTTTACAGCTTTTTTTTTGTCTTTCTCATGTCCCATATATTAGTGAAACCATTTGGTTTCTGTTTTTTTGTTTTTTTTTTTGACATGTTTCTGTTAATATGATTTCTTCTAAGTCTGTCCATGTTATCATAAAATCATCCAATTTGTTGTTTTTAATTGATGAGTGATATTCCATTGTGTATATATACCACATCTTTTTCATCCAGTCATCTGTTCTGGGACATTTTGGTTGCTTCCATGTCCTTGCAATTATAAATAGTCCTGTAGTAAACATCCGAGCATAGGTGTCCCTTTGTAAAAGCATTGAGGTCTCCTTACATTCTCAAGAGAGCAATTGCTGGGTCATATGGTAGTTCCATTTTCATTAATTTGAAATTCTCCACACAGTTTTCCATAGAGGTTAGACCAGTTTGCATTTCTACCAGCAGTGTAAGAGTGTTCCCTTCCTCTCCGCAACCACACCAGCACTTGCTGTTCCCCATTTTTTTTGATGTGGGTCATTCTTACTGGTGTAAGGTCTCATTGTGGTTTTGATTAGCATACCCTTATTGCTAGTGACATTGAGCAATTTTTCATGTGCCTGTTGGCCATTTGTATTTCCTCTTTGGAGAAGTGTCTTTTTAGTTCTTCTCCCCATTTTTTGATTGGGCTTCTTGTTTTGCTTTTGCTTAGTTGTGTGAGTTCCTAGTGAATCTTCGTTATTAAGATATTTATTATTAAGATATCTTATCACTCTCGTAGAGGGCAAAAATTTTTCCCCTTTGGTTGGGCTGCTTTTAGTATTTTCTGTTGTCTCTTTTGCTGTACAGAAGCTTTTTAGTTTGTGCAGTCCCATCTGTTTCTGTTTTCCTTCATTTTTTTTTGCCATCTGTAGATTTTTTTCCAGAAAGGGATTTCTGAATTGTACTTCATGGAGGGTTTTCCCCAAGTTTTCTTCTATGTATGTTATGGTTTCAGGTCTGACATTTAAATCTTTTATCCATTTTGAGTTGGTTTTTGTACAAGGTGTGAAGATGTTGTCTTGGTTTTTTGCAGGTCTTAGTACAATTTTCCCAGTACAATTTATTGAAGGGAATCACTATTCTTTTTCAGTTAAATTTCTCAAATATTCTGTAAAAAAACAAGTGATCAATTAATCAAATGTGTGCATCTATTTGTGGACTCTCCATTCTGATAGTTAGAAATGCATATTTATGTTGTTATTTTCTTTCTATTTGTCCTATCTAATCCTTGCTCCTTTCCCCCTTACTTGGTCTCCTGTAGTAGTAAAGTAGTAACTATTTTCCAGTATTACACTTTAATTTTGTAGTGATTCATTAGATACATCTTTTTTATTTAGTTGCTCCAGGGCTTATAATATGTATCCTTCACTGATTATCAGTTTATGAGGGGCAAAGGTCTCCTAGAAGTGGAAAGTAATATGATCCCCACCATTGCAGTAACTTGAGGAAGAACTACAACAATTTAGTGGAAGATGATAGTCTTTTCAACAAGTGGTGCTAAAATAATTCTATTTTAATAATTCAATTCTATTTCATATTCTATTTTAATGTTTTTAAAAATCACTGTCATTTATATATGACAACATGTATGACAATTAACTAAAACTTGAAATAGAACTTAATGTAAACCCAAACTTCTTCAGGTAATCATAGGAGAAAATCTTTATAGTTATGAGGACTTTGGGATGGCTCTTAAAATAATTATGAGATTGGGGATAGTTATGCAGACTAGGGATACATACTTTATCATTCCACACAGAAAAAATACTAGAAAATAAAAACTAACTTATAGTAAAAAAATGAAGGAAGAGGAAAGTTACCTGAAATACCATCATTGATAATCTCTATTAAATTTTTTGTATATTTAAAAACTCTTTTGTATGTTTAAGTGGTTATGTATTTGTAATAGACATAGAAAATCATATCCCTTTCTAAGCCATTTTGTTTTTCAGTAACCAATATATTTTATATAGTTATTATATATAATAATATATATACACCTATATATTTAAACAAATCATCAGATGAACATTTAGATTATTTCCTGTTTTTTAATTGTCATACACTGATCATTAATTTCTCAGAATAGTCTTACAGAAAAAATAAATGGGCCAACAGGTAAGTAAAGTATGAAAACTTTTGATACTGCAAAGTTGTTTTCTAAGGTCACACAATTTATATTTCTAACACAGCAGTCTCAACCCACCAGCAAATGTTATTTACTATTGTTTTAATTGCCATTTATTTTATTATCATGAAGAATAAACTTTTTTTCCAAATGTTAATGGATTTTTAGGTTTAAAACAACTGTCCTTTCTTATAACTTTTAAATTAGATCATTGAGAAAGTGAATTCCCAATCTAACAATGCAAACTATTGCTAGATTGTGCTAACTACAATATGCTGATTTTAAAGCCTCAAGGTGCATGGAGTCTGAGCTGGAGGTCATCCGATGCTTAAGATTGGTACTAACAGACGCCGTCAAGGACATTATACAGCAGATAATATCTCTGATGGACCCTAGGGGAAACTCGGAGACAAACCTAACCAAGCACAGTATCCCGGAACATTTGCGTGAAAGCATTCCAAAAGAATGGAATTACATTCCAAAAGAAGTTAAAAGAAAAGAATCAAGCAAAGGTATTTTTTTTAAGAATACACCCCTGAAGAAGGAATTTTCTAAGATATGAGATCAAATAAAATTAAAAATGATGAGATTTGTAAACATATGAATCTTCTTTCACCATGGAAATTTGAGGCCTATAGTCACCTTTCCTATGATTCTTGTGAATAAAAACGAAAAATACTCAAATGATCATTTTTAAAGTTATATAATGTTGGTTTATAACCAACATTACTTAAATAAATAATAATATAACTTAAAATTCAGTTTTATAACTTTATAATGGTAAATATAACTTTACAATTCTGTAGGCATGATCTATAGTTAACATATATACTTCCAATTTTTCTTTACAATATTAAGATTTAGGGGCTGGGTTCACACCTCTTCAAATAGTCCTTTGCCTCCTACCCCTTTGTTTTGCCTACACACATAGCCTCAATTCTATGGTCAGAGTTTTTTGGTTTGTCTCTCGCTTACTTTCTTTCTTTATATCCACATGTAAGTGAAACCATCTGAAATTTGTCTTCTTCCTGTACATCTCTTTCTCCTTAGCTAGCAATTCAGAATTTTCCATGATTTCTGTTCATATTAATATTCACAGATTAGTCACATGATTTTGACTAATTTCCTTTAAATCTAGTGAGTAATCTAAAATTCATATTCTCAAGAATATTGCTTTGATAATCAGTTTAATTCTTGTTTCCTCCAAGTTTTCCTCCTGGTAACCACCAGTAATTACTTTTTTCCCCTTATTAACATATCTACATGTATAGGTCAAAAGCAGGTTTTAGGTCAAAAATAGTACCTCATATAGTAACTACCCATATTTTTCTGATGTGATATTTTTTTCTCCTTTTTGTTCTGAACTTTTGGTTCTGATTTCAGGGCTTTCTTCCTATTCAAGGCATTGCATCACTCAGTGTATTTGACAACCATATGTCATCACATTTTTCATTTTATTAATCAAGTTCTCTCCTCTTGAATGACTTCTTCCTACCTCAGTGTTTCTACTTCCAAGAATCTCACAAGATTCCTTTGAATGTATGCTATATATCTGTATTCATGAATCTTCTGTAGAATTTTAAAATAGAACTTTTGCCTTTTATATTCATCTTTAAAGAAGAAAAATATTTCTTACTAATTCTAAGGAAACTTTCACATTAAAATACTCTAGCTAAACCCACTAAAGAGAGCTGACATGGCTAGCCTGTCTTTCATTCTTCTTCATGGAGATCCTAAATAATGTGGCTCTTATCCAGTGACCTTATATTACAAACTCAATCAATTATCTATCTGTGACCTTTTATAGTAATACTTTAATTCTGTCCAAGTCCTATTAAACTGCCTTTGAATCTAGTAAAGTCATTTAATTGAAATTGGAAAATGTCAGCTTTTCATTACTTAAGATTCTTCTTGTCTGAATTGTTGCCATCTTGCCTTTGTTCTAGTTTTTGGTATTTCATAGATTTTGAACAATTTGGTAGGCACGATATATAGTTAACATAGCAATGACATATGATTAGTAGTATTTTACTTTTGACATTCAAGTTTTTTTATTCATGAAAAATTTTGCTTTCTCATTAGCATTTTGAAGTTTTTCCATAACACCTCAAAGATCTCCCGGTTCCAAGATAGACCAACTTTCTAGATACCAATTCTTGGGGTTTCCCTTATAAAATTATTGCTAAAAAAAGTGCAACACATAGACAGCCACAAAAGAGTATCAAATCACATAAATATTACATACCAGGCTCTGGGGCTAAGGATATAGATAAATGTTAATACTATTTCTCCTTGGTGCTTGAAGTCTGGTAGAACTTCCTAAATGGATGTGAACACCTCAAGGAATATACACGACAACACTTGATTTTGTGAGAGGAATGCACGAAATCGTAGTTTACTAAAATTTCAAATGAGATTGTCTCTTTAACTCTTCTTTGGTGTGAAAATGAGCCAATTACATGTTGGAGACAATATTGTGGGGGTGGGCAGAGTAAACTCTTATTTGTTAGCTTCCAGTGGAAGGTAATAAATTAGATTGGTCTGTGCTATGGAACCTAGTTTTAACAAAATCAATCCTCATAGAGCATACAAATAACTTTAACATATTTCTACAACAACAAATCAACCATAGTTTAAAGTTAATACAGGGAATATAAAAAATAGCAAACAATGACAAAATGAAAAATTGCACACTTCTACTGTTCTTAACATGTGTTCCTTCTCAGCCATTATTATGAATTAAAATAGCAATAATCTAATCAGATTTGGTCAGAGAATATACAAAAGGAAGTGTGGGGGATACATTTGAAAAATGGTTTCAATACATTATTGTTAAACATGAACCCCTCTAAGGTGAGTATCATGTCTTGAGATATTATATTAGCTAAAGATAGTTTGAAGTCACCTCAGTTAGCAAAAGATTTTAAAACAGTAACAAATATGAAAACAAATCTCTGTAATCATTTTCAGCAATGCTTTAAGTCCAGTAATAGTTAATCTAATATTTGAACACTTGCTTAAATAATGAAAAAAATTTTAAGGCCTTTTTTGAAATTCCAACTTACTAAAGACAAATAGTCACAGGCTTAGGAGAACATTCATCCTTCTTGACATAATGAAAATGATGGAACATGGGAAATACTCTAGTGACAAATCAAAATACATTTCTTTATTTCTTTATCAGCAAATATTTAAAGAAGTAAATATTGCAATGAATTATGTGGTACAGGTGATATCCCAAAATGTGAACAGACATGCAGATGTTTCTGATGTAGCTGAGCTTAGTTAGGTGTCTGTTCACATACAATTTAAAGAGCAAATAGACAAATGACAACTAGTTGGGGTTTTTTGGCAACAATTAAATGAAACCTGCACAAGAGAAAATGTTTTCTTCGCAGTGAATTCTTCCTTAAATAAAAAGAACGGTTTGTCAGAAAACTGCTGGAGTAATTTTATCTGAAACAGTGGATGCTTGAGAGTAAATGAAAGTAAGAACTCAAGGAAGATATAGTTGTGACATTGTTCACATGAAAATTGTTGAGAAAGAAATGAATGGTGGAAACACACAAAATGCTGTCAACTGTCATTAAGATAGTTTGTTCTGAAAAAAATCAGAAATATTAGTTTTATGAAAACCAGTATCATCTACCAAAATGTCAGATCTGTATACTTAAGAACTTCGAAAGAGAATTTTCTAACATGATTTGAAATTTCCAAACAAGAGGATTGCTTGTAAAATTATTTAATTGACATCACGAATGATGAATATTTATTAGTCAAAATTTAACAATAGCCTTTGCCTATGTGGTGACTGAGATTGGAAACAAATGTATGATTTCTTTAGCACAGTTGATAATATTCATTTTTTGTGAATTAATGTATGTACCCACTTTTCCACCTACGATGGTCATTAAAACTAAGTATTAAGAAAACTAAGAACCTGATCTTTTAATACTATGTTCAAAGTGATAAACCCAGAAGTTGAAAATAATAAGCATATTAAATTACCTTATCATAATAATTATCATATAATTTATTTTGCATACCATTAAACAAAATTCTAAAAATTATGGACTCTTTTGCCTTTCCCTCCTTCATTATAAAATTTTCTTTTTGCATGTATATAACCCACAAAATATATTTTCACAGTTTGTGGTGTATGCATAGAAAGAAATGATAAATAAACACATTGCACTCATTTTAAGATACATTTTATTCACACATTATTAGCTCTGAATTTGGAGTGACTATTACAAGATATTACAAACATGGCTTATATAGAAGTTAACTTACGTAAATGAAGAGAGAAAGATGACTGTGTGGCTTTCTTAAATTCCTCCCTGGTGTGTTTTTAACATCATCATGGACTGTGATTAGTAGAATGGATTTATTAATTTGTAATCAGCTTAATGGTTCTGATTGGAATTTGCCTTAAGCATTAATGAAGAAGTTGGGATTTGAGTAAGTAGAGTCCTCAGGTTTTAGAAAATATCAGTATAGTTGTGATGAGAATTGTTAATCTTTACTTAATATCTACTTAGATTGTCAAATGTTTATCTAGTATCTACAGTTAAACCCTTTTTAGGATAGAGATAAGATAAGATATATTTTAAGTGAAATACTGACAGTAGACTAGGAAGTATAAGATATAAACACAACAGTAACATTTAAAATAATTAGGTCATAAAGGAATTTTAAACTTTGCTTTCTCTACATTTTAACTTTATTTAATTATATTCACTTGAATAAAAAGAAATTATTTATTAAGGAACTTTTTTTTTACCAAGTACTAAACTAAGTATTTTCACATTATTATACTCAATTCACATTTATTATTATATTCAATACAAAATCTTTGAGATCATTCAAATATCTGTAAAAGGACAGCTCCAGTTAATTTTTAAAATGATTAAGTTGTCACAAATTTTTGAGTCACTAGATTAGCTACATTTTCTCAGAGCTTTGTACTGCTTTCAAGTAGAATGGCTTTTAAAATCAAGTCTTTTAATTTGTTTTGTTGTTTTTGTTTAGTGAAAGCAGAAAAGGGTATTTACTAAAGAATTCAATGCTGCCTTCCTTAGGCTTCTTACTCAGGCCCAAAATTCAACTACATATATAGTGGATTAAAACACAGTGTCTGATTTGTGAGATGCTTTTCCATGCCCTTGAGAAGCCTTATTTCTAGTTATGAAAATGTAAATAATAATAGATAATACAAAATACTACACAATATATATGAACCCAGTTGCCAAAATAGTCATATGGGTAATATGTTCAAGTAAATTCATAGGAGGGGAGAGGATTTGCACTGAGTTGAAGATCATGGTTTATCCATAAAGATAGAGGGCATTCTATAGGAGAATAATTATATATTCAGAAGCCAGAAGGAGGCCAAAAATAATAAAACAGGCCTAAAAGCCAAAAGGAATAAAATAAAGGTAAATTGCTTAGAAACTGACTGAGATTGGAGTGTGTTTTGGTACCAACCAACTCTCCAGACATTGAAAACAGTGGAAAATGCTCTGTGATTGCACAGAAATTAGATAATACAATTCATAGCATATCAGTGTGACTTTACAGTACAGGAGAGGAGGTGGGCACAGTGATCAGTTGGGAATGTACTACAATAATCCAGGTGTCATTTGGGAGAAAGAGCTTGAATTATTGTAAACATAGTCACAGTGCATGTCAGAGATGGGGAACAGGTAGGAAGATTTATCAGTGTGATTCCTGATCTGGTATGAAGGATTGACAAAAAAAATATTTATAATATTAAAATGAAGGAAGAGGAAAGAAGGGAGAGGGGAGGGGGAAGACAGGGAGAGAGGAAGGGAGGCAGGGAGGGAGGGAAAAAGAAGAACCAGAAGACCAAACCTATTTAGGAGGAAAAGAATGAATTTTACTTATATTGAGCTAATGGTGGAATGCCCAGTAAGGAGTTGAAGTTACAGGATTTAAATCCTGGAGAAAGGGCAAGATTTAAGATTCTGAAAAAAAAAAAAAAAGATTCTGAAATTATATAGAAGAATGGAAATATTTTGACCCAAGGGACATTTGACAATACTTACAGACTTTTTGAGTTTGTCGCAGCTGAAGAGAGTAGTTTTGTCTAGTGGGTGGAGACCAGAGATGTTGTTAATCATCCTACAGTGCACAGAACAGCTCCTCACAACAAAAAATTATCTAGCCAAAAATGTTAATTTTGCCAATTTTGAGAAATCCTGATCTAGAAGAGGAGGATCTTCAGAGAAATAATAAGGAAGAGCATATAGAATAATCAAGTAACATGTGAAGCACTGCACTTAAGAGACCTAAGTAGAAGGTGGACTAGACATCGAACACAATGAAGTGACAGAGGTAGCAATGAACCAGCTTATTGACTCATTTATTCAACAAATATTTATTGAACAACTGTTGTACATGAGATGCTAATTGCAGGGCATACAGCAGTACCCTCATGGAGCTTATATTCTAATGTAAAATGACAGTAAGTGAATAAAGCAGATAATTATTAGGTGTAATGAGTACCAAGTAAGGAAAAAAATAATAGGATGTATTGAGAAAGAGGGACTAAGATGGAGGCTGGGATGAGAAGAGTAAGAACTAAAAGAAGAGAAGTTTGTCCCCAAAAAACAATGATTCTATCACTGATTCCAAAGCACAGCGAAAGGCTTCAGGGAAGGTCAGAAGTAGCAAACCACTTTGAAGAACTCTACCTGGCAGCCTTTGCTTTTCTTAATTAGAACATCATGACCCTTTAAAGCTGCACTTGTAACAAATAAAAATATAAACAGTTATTCAGAATTTTTTAATCATTTGTGAAAGAAAAGAAATAAGCTCATGTTTTGGGGAACTTTAGGGGGAGCCGCAGGAGATCCCAGTAGTGTACTGTGGAACATGTCAAGGACTTGCTCTCCTCAACAATTTTCTCCACAAAAATTAGACATCCCCGTACTGCACTCAAAACAACACAGTGATGGAACGCAAATGCTAATGTTAATCATACCTTTTCTTTCTTTTCTTCCCCAGGCTTCACAAGGCTTGCTGCTCAGGCAGTATCTATTGTAATCTGCAAGTTACCTACGGTGATTGCATGTTTGCCTCCCCCAATTAAATACTTCTTTTTTCTGTCTGAGAGAGAAATGTCAAAAAACTTTGTTGAATTGAAGAAAGCTGGCCTGCTTGTCTGGAACTTGATTGTAATTATATGTCGGATATTTGAGGATGGAAACACTGTAGAACTTTTAACAGGTGCCTCCCTTGACAGATGGAGTAAAGAGAAACTGGGTTTAATCTGTGTGTGTTTGGAAAGCATTGTGGGGGAGCAGACAAGTCCTAATCAAATGACCCAGAAGGTCATCCAGAGCATTGAGCAGCAAAAACCCAACTGGATTGAATGCCAATTGTTGAAAGCAAGGAAATTGAGCACCGAATGGTAAGATGATGTTTTTCTTTCACCGAATTTCAACAAATATATTCACAATGACAAAATTACCAATGAACAGCAACAAAATATTGCCAGACAGGTGGCAGTGATCATTTGACTGACTTTAAGGGAACTTTGATAAATGTACAAAAAGATAAATATGGCATTAAAAACTGGGTTGTTTGTCATCTTATTAAAATTTGAACCCCACTGATACAGTGGAACATTATACTTGTTTAGTCACCATCTTAAGGTTTCTGATTAAAAGGATGGTAGTCAAACCCAGGAGAATTTGGTTTCACTCTTTTTCAGTGTGCAAACAGGTATCTATTGGATGGCCTCAGGCACTTTGCAAATGGATTGGGCATGGAGATTAAATTAAGAAGGAATTAATGGATATAAAAGGCTTTTTATTGCTTTCTGTGTACCTGATTGTCAAAAAGGTACACATTTTTCATCTGGTAATGTAAGAATCCCAGAGGGCAACTGGGGCATATCACACTCGAGCTATAAACACACCCAGCTGTTTCTGTATGAAAATGTCAGCCTTCTCATAGGTTTGTCACCAAGAGCTGAGTGATTTGTGGTACTGAAAAGATTTTTAAGGGTCCCAAATGAATTTAAATATGTACATAGAGTCCTCCTGCCTTAAAATTAGTCTTCAGAATAGAATTGCATGATATTGATCAAGGAATTACAGTTCAGATGGTGAAGAGATCAACTGTCAACCCCCCATGTTTTGTTTTGTTTTGTTTTATACCAGTTAGACACACAGTTCCTGATTTTCTTAAAGTATATTCACATTGCCAGCAGATACTATTAGAACTGTGTGCCTGAAATGACTATGAGTTGTTTCTTTTTCTGGTTTGGTGGTATAAAGATCTCAGTGTTGGAATCAAATCAAAAATACATATCCCTTATGAATCATAGTATACACTTTTATCCAGTCTCTCAGTCTCATATTCAGCGATGATACCAAGATGATAGAGCTGTTTTGAAAAATCAACAAAATTTTCAGAACCAAGCATAAATACAGTAACCATTTATTTGTAAACACTATTAAAATACATTGCACTCACAGATTAGTATTATAATAACAAATTTCCCATACTAGTTTTTACTAATCTGTAAGACTATATATTAATTCAAACATGAGAAGTAGATAATTGTGGTTTTCTTGGCCTTGTCATGCTGACTTCTAGAAATGTACTCCTTGAGGGTTCCATGGGTGGGGATTACAACAGCAGTCAAGCAAATGCTAAGTAGCATTGATAGTGACCGTCTTCATCTTTATATTTGCATTTGTTACCAATTTACAGGCTTCAATTCAATAACTAAAAGATTTAAAACCAGCTATCATTATCCATGGCAGTGTTTATCAAAAGGAAAGAAAAAAAGAGTAAAAATAGCAAATATGATTATAGTTACATGGTTAACTTTATGATACTGCTCAGTTAGGAATTCCTCTATCAATAAGATCAGTTTAAAATTACATGCCAGCACTATACCTGAGGTATATATGAAATCTGTTGGGAAATGTTTTCGTTTGAAGGTGAGTCTAGTGTATTTCACAAACTACAACAACATGTCTAATATATCCTATATCAGGAGATATAGTGGGGAGTTGTCTCACTAATGTTTGACTGATCAGCTGTAATAAATATATTCAAAATGAAAAAAAATTAAATGTTTTCAACTCTCTAAGTTTCTGAGTATCTATTATTTAATTAGCACATATCTTTATTTCTCCAATGTTATCAATACACACAGTACAGATTTAAAGTTTTCAGTGCATTTATTTGAATAAGGGTTACATTTGACTTATTAAGTTAAGAGCTTTATAAGACTTGCTCACTATAAATACTTCTTCTCGACTTTCATTTCAATTTGGTTACCTGTTATATAAATCAGCATTTACCCCTATGTATTTCTCATAAATCTATGATATTCACTTCATAGATGTATATCATGAGAAAAATATCTCAAATCACTTTGTGTGGAGGGTTACTTGGCTTTCCCATGATTGTTTTTTCAAATGTGAGAATGTAAGCATTTAAATATAGCTCTTCTGTTAAGATAAATTAAATTTTAATTCCCCATGAAGATTATCTTGGAATACACAATATCATTTAGCTAGAATTCTTTCACTTGTCTCCAGATTTAACTTTGATTTTATGGAAATTGTGAAAATAACTGCAGTGGAAAGGTGACAGCTGTAAGCATTGCTTGTCTTGCATACTGCCTGAAAGCATTACTATTCATTAAAATAACCTTCACTTTGTAGTAACACTCAAGCTGTAAACAGTCAACTTAGATTCTGGAGAACACACAGCCCCAAAAAGTAAAGAAATGTCTGTCTTTGCAAAGTAATTTGTCGAGTTGAAGATTATTGTTTTTCATCATGGTGACCCTGACTTGGCTGGCTGGGTGCATATACAGATTAAGATTAATGCAGTTATTCCTTGGCTAAGGTCTGCCTCTTTCAGGGCACATTCTCCCTAATGACATGATTGATAGGCAGTCCCAAATCCAGAGAGGAACTCATTAATCATAGCATTGACTGAATCCAATCATTTGCTTCACCTGCACAGTGATGGACAGGAAAGGATACAATTCAGAGGCTGACACTGAGACACTCCTTTGTCAGAGGGCCTCAACTTTTTCAATGTCAGCCTCCACAAAACCTGACAAAATTTTTTTCTTGCAACCTCTATGGAACTTCGAAAAGATACTTGCAAACTTCTTTTATTGCAATAATGTCATTTTTCCTCCGCCTGAAGATTATTCTAGCTAATGACTACCTTTAAGAATAGGATTTGTTTTATTATTTCAGCAAGGCTTATATTATCATAAAGTTCTTTTTTTTTTTATCTTCTTAAGAAGGATGTTTTGAAGCTACATGTGGAAGTAATAGAAAAGTTAATGTCCAGCAGCTGGGCAGCATTTGGTTCAGTCTTCAGGTCAGTGGCCCTGACTCTTAGCAGAACTAATTTTATAATCATGGCAAAATCTCAGTAATGAACTGCAGTATATAGCTGATTACACCACAGTAAATTTCATTTCATCTGGGAAACAATGGAAAACCATGGATTTTCTAAGAATATTTAGGTTACAAACACTACATGATCCTAATAACAATGTAATAATAAAAAAAAAAAAACAGTGTGGATTTTACATATGTGTGAGGAATATCTCATTTTGTTTTGTTTTTTGTTTACACTGCTATACAGTTATTTTTAACATGTCATCCCTGCTTACCAGGCCAATAATACTTAATATCAATAATAAACATAGGAATTCTTATAAATGTCTCACAAGCATAACTTACACATTTTTGGTGTGGTGATAATCTATTCTTTTTTTGGAGGCGTAATCAAAGTTCTGTCTTGAAGAGAGAAGTGATGGGGCATATATTTTTTAAAGGCAACAAGTGTCAAAAGGCCAATTAAAATACCCATTGATAAGCACACAACCAGAAAAAAAAACTAGCATATATTTTGCATAATAGGCTCCCCTCTTTGACACTTTAATTAGTTTTTAATATGTTTAAGACAGGTGTAAAGAGGAAGCTACAAAAGACAAAATAGCAAAACTATTTCTGGCATTAAAGGTATTTCTCTTCCTCAAAGAGAAAATACAAATTATTTCCTACATGTTCTTAAAAAGAAATGTTTTGTTTTCATCCCTTGATTATAGCAATTTCAACAATTGCAGTAATGGGAAAATGTTTTATAGATAGGAGTATAAATGCAATAAAGAAATGTTTTAAAAGAAGCAATTCAATTTTTAAAAATGTTTTCAAGTGCTTAGTTAAAGGCGCTGTTTATGTGAACTGGAGCAGTTTGAGAAGGCTTACCTATTTGTGTGAAGTCTTTATAGTGTTTTTGAATATGAGATTTACGTCGACTCTCCATACCCAATCTCTCAGATTATTTTCCATATTTACCATTCTTCATCACTGATACCTCTATGCTTTCTTTGTATTTAGTGCCTCTATGACAATAGAGAAAAACACAGCCTCAGAAGAAGGAGATATTGCTCTTGAACTGACTGAGCAGAAAATAAACATGATGGTCCTGGATATCTGCCACAAACCAGGTGGCAGCGAGTACCTGAGGCAAATTTATCACATCATGCGGCTCAATGAGGTAGGGAAAAGGCCTTTTTACCGAGCAATTAGGTGTGTATTGGCCTGAGGCAGCGTCTGCTGGCAGCTAAGGGTTAGTCAAGGAGGTGATAATACTTCTTAAAGTCAATACCAAACTCAATATTGCATTATTAATAGAATCTATTCAGCTCTGGCTGTTCTGCATTTGTACAGCAAAAGCTTCAGTGAAACAATGTAAGTTTTATTTATATGATTTAAACAGTAACACAGCTCATAAACTCAGTTCAGTTCTGAATTGTATAGACTAGAGGTATAGTTTAGGAATTGTGTGTTTTTGACCATTATGTTGAGCTTGAAATCTTAAGTTTGTGAAATGAAGTACCTTCTAAAAGAAGTTGTAGCTCTTCTGGAGGCACTTGTTTTGGTGAAGCTGGAAGATTCTAATAGAATGAAACAAGAATGTTTGAACATATTCTTAGCAATATAATTAAACCATGAAGATGCATGAATACATGGACATGGGTAAGCTCTACTGCCATGCCTGTCCACCTTTAGCCTCTGATCTTGCCTCTTTCTGGCTGTTGTGGCAAAATATAAAGAGGAACTATTTCAGTTATTTACTTAAAACAATACAAGTTTGCTAACTTAGATGTTTGATTTGATCATATGTGTCTGAAGTAGAATGTGATATCCAATATGAATGAGAATTATGTTTATATTTGCAAACTAATGAATCTATTTTTGAAAAGAAAAATTGTATGTGAAGTGAACTTACAGTGTTTTATCTCAAGGAGATAAAACCACAAATTTCCAAGGAATGAGTTCTATAACACATTATACCTCAATCATAATATATACAGCCTATATAAATGTATTTCCCACGATTATTAAATAAAATCAATGAAAATTAAATTGGATATTTATTGATAGTTAGTTCCCCATTATGCTCAGGAAACCCAGACACAGGTTTTTCTTCGTAGAAATTTGGAACTTGGAGGTGGTGGTTCTCACTGTACTTCAGGGCACCCTACATTTTAATCAATTAAGTTCAAAGCTGTGATTTTACTTTAACTAAAATTTTTAAAAAGATTCTCTGCTATGGCAGTGTCTCACTGTCATGGCAAAAGACTCACTGCTAAGGCAATGTCAAGCTAAGTACTTAGTGGTTTATTGTACTGAGACACGAAACTACAAGGTGAGAAGCATAATGCAAGAAAAGACTAAAACCAAAAAAAAGTACCAAAAACTTTGCCTGTGACTTCCAAAACAATGCCAAGCAAACAACCCAACTAACTAGACAAAAAATGACCATGTAACCAATAACGTACTCGTGGCTGCTTTTCTAAGGTAATACATTATGAAATTATGAAATTGAAACTGGAGCCCCCCCACTACCAGGTGGCTCTGGTACTTGGCCCCAGAAATTGCTTGCGGGCTGTGCAAGCAGTAGCTGGTATTAGGGGTTTTACTGCCTATCACCACTGGCCACCCTGGAATTTGCTTGCAGGCAGAGGCCAGTAGTGTTGTCAGGAGGCAATGGTCCCCGTACTATGCCACCCCAGGGCATATGTTCCCTGTTTCAAGGCTGCAAGAAGGTGAAGGGGGCTCCCAGGGTCAGCCACATCACTGTGGTTCCTCCAGCTTCAGGGAGTAGAGGCCCATGGATTTGGTTGGTGCCTGATTGCAGAATCAGGTGCAAACTAAGGGCTGATTGGTAACTGGTCCAATCAGTCAGAACGAAGAACTAAGATCAGAGAATTAGGTACGTGCTAAGAACTGACAGATAAGTGGGCCAATCAGCCAGGGGACTGAAAATGGACCAGTCAGACTTGTAGATGGGGGACTATAAAAGACCATATAAAGCATGGCAGGCACCTGTTTGTGACTGAGTCTCAATCGCCTGGAAGGGGCACCCAAAGCCCTGGGTGCCTCAAAGAGCTGTTAGTTGTTGGTGTGGGCCAGCAGCTTACAAAGAGCTGTAATGCTAGTGTATCTGGTTGATCTCACCTTGCCTCCTTGTGACTCCTCCAGCACTGTTGATGAGTACTGCTCCGTTGTCCACGTAATCTCTGAGAGCTGTTCATGAGCTGGCTTCACCTACAGTGATGCTGCTCCATTGCTCTCTCATCCAGGACCTGGTGATGTCCATCTTGGCCTTCAGACTGTGCCTGTGGCATCATCTCAGTGACCCACCTGTGAGTTAGATCCTGGCTGGCTGTTTGCCTGTGAGCTCGTGGCTCTCATTGACAGGACAGCACCACCTTGGATGAGTAGCCTTTTGGGGCGACTTTTGGACAGTGTGGACACTGTCTTGGGTGGGATAGCTAGCCACTTGTGGCCTTGAGAACTCCATTTCCCTTGGTTTTTAACCCCATTATTGCTGTTCCCTGGGCCTGCCTGGTATTGTGCATAGGTGAGAACCCACAGATGTGACCTTCTTCCACCTGACCACTCTCCTTGGACCCTCTCCAGCACTGTACAGTCCTGTTCTAGCCCCTGGATAGCTCCGTTTCAAAATTATGATGTTTGTTAACTTGAAGAATAGCACTTAGTTGATAGCAATTTCAAATGTTCTGCTAAATACAGTAGATACTTGAACAACTTGGAAATGAGTTGAGTATCTGGCTATGAAAACAGTTCATGTGGGTGGGGGGGCAACTATAAATTATAGTGGATTTTCAACTGTCAGACACAAGGGTGCCCATAACTTCCATGTTGTTCAAGGGCCAATAGTATTACTGAATCATGAATAGAGCAGCTTTCACTGCTACAGGCAGGGGTAAAGGGAAGAATGGGTATGTTGTTACAGAAACAACAAAGTTGAAACAGAAAATCACTTTTAAAATGTTTGTCTTTGAGGATCAGATAAAACCAAAACAATAAAACCCCCTAGAAACTTGATTATAGAATTGAAGTAACTAGAGTGGGGGCAGAGAGGAGTGACCAAGGTAAGGAGAGAACTCAATAGACTGTGCTAGAGGACTGTGGGTGCCTTGATGGTGGGTATGAGAAGTCGGGCGTGGTGCGTGTAATGTGGTGTTAGGCATCTGAAGGGTGTCATTCTATACAGTGCTGTAAGCCAATGTTGTCTCAACTTAAAAAGATAAATGTTTTTGAAATAAAGTTTTTCAGCATGAAAGTCCAACTTGCATTTGAAGGTGCTGATATGATCACAGATGAGAGGAGCCATAATGATTGATTTGGAGAACATCAGTGAGTGAGGCTATGGAACTGGTAGAGCTCGTTAGTGGAGAAAAATAAAGAAACTGGATGGGGAAAGAATGTTTCATGTAATTACACAGGAAGCTGTTCCAGATAGGATATCCAAAGAACAATCTATATATTCTAAAGAAATATGCTAGACAAGTAGTAACCTGGTTATCTGTAATCAAGGTCAGGAGAAAACCTGAGACCTTTAAGAAGGGGTGGAAACAAATGTGTAGCAGCAAGGTCATAGAACTTAATCAGGAAAAAGACACCGTCGTGTTTAACTAGTAACAGAGCACTTTTTTCTTTTGAATTGGGGGGGGGGGGGTTCATATCCATGTAAAAGGAGAACCAGTGAAAAAATCACAGGCTAAAGCAAAGCAGTTTTTCTAATGAGTGTATTTTATCCCTCTTTAAAGTTTTTACTTTCAGATATCAAGGAAAAACATTTTGCTTCTGCTCAGATATCTAAATCTAGGTGTAAATTTTCTGATGACTTTATCATTATCTTATATTTAATAAAAGTGTATGTGTGAGAGAAAGAGTGAGAGAACAGAATTCATCTTTCTAAAGAGCAGTGGGTTCTTTAGAACTTGCTCCACAATGAGCAAGTTTGAGAAATGACTATCATTATTAAGTAGTAATTTCTTTGCATCCGAAGGGCTTTAGGATCTGTAATTTGCCCTCGATAATGAGTAGCGGGCATTCTCTGTTAATGCCATTACTGCTGCTTACCCAGTGTGACCTCAGGGTAGGTGTCTTGACCTTTTAGGGTCAGCTGTTGAACGTAGTGTGGGTTACGGTTTCTCTAACTTTCATATACCTAACAATCTCCTTGTTAACAGGAAGACTGATTTGTGAGGTTTAAGAATTCTGCTAGTCAGCAAGATCCCAAGTGTGGCAGATTTGATTGATCAATGTCTAGACTGAGTGGTAGCAAGGGTTTCCTAGATGACCGTGAATGCCGTTCTAGTGCCAATCTTCTGAACTTAGTTCTAACCCTAGCCTGGAAGAAAAACATATGATGTACAAAATATCAGGAATATGGTTACATGATTTTATTTTAAAAATGGCTTGCATATTAAAAGTATTTTCTAATTTGGGGGACACTTCTATTACTTCATTCAATTTGCCATTCAATTGGATGACAATTCAATTGAATGACCATTCAATTGCAGCATTCATTCAAACTCTTTCAGTTTCAAAAAGAGGCCAATAAGAGGTTTTGGATTGTTCACCTTATTGAGTAATGGCTGGGAAATGAGGTTTAATGCAGTAGATTGATATTTTTGCCCAGGCTGCCACCGTCAGTAGAATTCAACTGACATATTTTGAGCTTCTATTCAACCATGGTATTTCTCAGTCCACAGCATGAAAATAGAGTTTAAGAGCTTGCATTATAATTAATTTTACATAGAGTGAGACTGCTTACAGTGAAATATCAGAATACTTAGCGCTCTGCTGAGTACAGAGTAGGTAGCAACTACACTTAATGAATGAATGAACAATCTGTAACTGTGAATAATCATGCACCTGAGTTAAGTGTTGGTAACCAGGCATGCTAACATATGAACCAATGACAAGACAATGCCTATTAAAAAGATTGTGATGTACCAAGCATACATTCATTATGTAAGGGTTTGTGAATGGTTTTCTAATCTATCCTATATATTAGGTGAACCTGTTTTTGATGGGTTTACTGCAATGCTGATTGGTACGTTGCTATGTTTCTTCTGAAAAATGTATTCTGTCCTGAGGCAAGTAATACACTGTAATCTAGCCAATGTGCTGAAAGGGTAGATTTTGTTATTGATCAGCTTATTTTTAAAGAGAATATATGCTTCTCAATATCATGACCTGTAATTTTGTTTTCCTTAAAGGAATGCTTAAAAGAGCAACTTTTTTCTATGAATGGTTCTGATGGAAAACAATTACCCATCCGACCTTTAAATATGAACTTGAAGAGTGTGGAAGATCAGCCTTCTTCCTTTAACCCTTTCCATGTGCACAAGGTGTTTAGTGAAAACATGCTTGATCAGGTATGTAGAAATTAAATGGTAAATTTAATTTCAGTATGATTTCTTTACCCAAGTAAGAAAAAAAATGCTTTATGTTGAAATAATCATGTGTAAGTAAAAATATTTGCTCATAAGTTTTTCAGCCAGGACACTAAAGACCTATTCTTATTTGCATGGCTTGCATAAATTGACTTTGAAAAAGTTATTTTACCTTCTTTCTATTTGTCAAACTGATTCATATGTTTGGTCTGTAAAATTTAGCTTTTGACCAGGTCAGTTCACCGTGGGCAGAGGGAACATCTGTTGGGCCATGTCTACAGAAGGTCTAGAAGACCAGGCATTTTATAACAGCCTTTCTCTCCTTGCCAGCCCTCACCCCCTAATACACAAATTCACAAAACATTTTGCATTCTTTATGACGATCTGATTTTCCAGGTAAATTGTAAAATAGCTGAAAGTTATTTCTAAATATGCATCGAATTCCTGTTGTAAGTGGCATGAGATAAATTTACTTTTTTATAACCCCAAACACACTCCTGAATTTTAATGAATTCACTACACATATTAAAGTCAGGATATTTGGAATAAAGTCAATGTGATAAATACCACACATTTTTTAATGTCAGATTACGCCATTGTCTAAGGTGCATGTTTCAGTAGTTACATTCCAGGCATTTCATAACAGTCTTTATGCCAAAGTATTTGAAATCTAAACTTGCAATGCCTTTTCCTAGATGCTTCTTGACAGACTATTTGAACTAACTGAGGGGAAGAAAAGAATTGCTGGACCTAGAGCACTAATGAAAATAAGAATTAAAACAATGGCTTAATTTGGGATGCAGATAATATTTTTACCATGCCTGTTAAGGCTCTTATCCACATTCATCAATAGTGTAGTGGAATAAGACCTTCAAATACTGACAACCCCAGGCAGAATTCTCCTGTTCTATGACAGTATTGTAGTGCTCCATTAATCAGCAGGTGACAGAGCATAGTTCTTGTTGGATTTTAAACATCAGCCTGGACTCTTATCAAAACTGTTGTTTTAAGAAGCATGAACTTCTGACCACTTTAAAGTCAAATATATTGTATAAATTTGAGTTTATTGGCTGTTTTTCTGTGTCGTGTAATACATTGCTCCAAACCATAATCATTATAGCTGTTATATTATCCTCACCTCATTTAAATAAATGGAATATTTTATTCAGTTCTGAATTATGAGATTATCTTTCACAGTTGTTTTTCTCCTAATTTGTTATGAAATTATCTATTAAATAAGAAAAGAAACATTTGTTTTTACATTCATGGGATATCTTCTTCTTTAAAGCCTTCTCTTAACCAGAATGATTTAATATCGCACTCTAATTAAACAGTGTCTTATAATTTGGGTTATAGCTCTTCTAAATTTGTTTGCTTTTTAATCAGATTTCAGGGCACTACAAAAATCCTATAAATTGATATGAAAAAGTTGCCAATTATTTTCTCTTACTTTTCAAAGAATTAGCGTCTCAGAGAAATTTGTTGGGCAAATGCCATTAGCACTTGGATGAATAACGACTCAAGAAATTGATTTATATTTTTATAAATAATGACTACATCCCCAAATGGATTTAAAAATTAATTGCTGTCTTATTGGAATAAAAACCTTCTTCTATGGACATGATTGATGTTATCTGTCTAGGTCCTTGTTCTGGACCCCCCTCCTTCTTAGTTAGTCTATCACAGCTGGAGCTTTAATTTACTGATCATATTAATTCTGATTAATAACTAACAATAGTGTGTTCTCATTTATCAACAGTCAGCCATCACAAAATGGAACTGGAATTGGTCAAACTTGTTGCCAGATTATCTGGGACTGGATAAGATGACCTTCAGTATACTGCTCAGAAACAGGTAAAAAGATTGGGGATTTGAATGAAATATATATCTGTTCCTAGAGAGGAAATATATCTGAAATATGTGAAGTATACTTTCCAATGTTTTTGTATAGTAAGCACTTGCAAGAGGTTTTCTGAGATGAAATTTGCTGATTTCTGTCTAAATTTTAAATATATCTGACCTTGTGTATATGATAGTTTAGGTTATGAACACAAGATGTCATTGATTTGAATGTCATTATAGTGCGATGCCTTTGTTTAAAGCAATTTAATGAATTGCATACAAAATACCAACCCATATCAACTAGTTTAATCAGAGGTAACATAGAAGTAAAAACTATCATGACTGAATTTTTTTACTTTTCAGCAAGTTATTTTGGCACTGTCTTGCCATAGCCTCCGTTGTATATTATTTTGCACAAGCCAGTACTGCCCAGTAGAATGATAATGTGATTCAGTCTAAGAACTAAATGCATGTAATTATTTTGTGCAAAAGTTTATATTGTGGTTTTTTTTTTTTTTTAGAATACTTTTAAAGTTTTCAGTGAACACTGTAAGGTATAAACTCTAAAAGCTGGATCTTTCTGTCCAGTATTTTATTTTCACATGAGCTAAATATGTATGAAACTTGTATTGTTTAAGTATCTTGCTTCTCAATTTAAGTATGAGAATCATCTTCTATAATGTTTGTGATGTAGATTATATTTCCATATCTTTTTGAATATGTTAAGTATAATTTTTCCAGAGAAACGATAATAGCATGACATTGCAGAAATTGTCAATCATCCCTGAGAAATATGGATGAATGAAAGAAATGTTTGGAGAGAGATTCTAGCATTTCTCAGAGAGGTTAAAAAAAGGAAACCTAAAAAAAAATACAAGTCAGCTTTATAACTAGTGAAAACTGTAGCTTAGTTGTGTAATCACAATTGTATCACTAATATTTCATAATATGAAACTCACCTACATGTCATGGACCAAGTTGAACAGTCAAAAGCTTCCCCATTAAGGAGAGAAATTTCTTCCAACAAGCTTGTCCCCTGGCAGCTCGTAGCCTGGAACATACTCTATTTATACACAAGTCTTTTTGAGACACTCCTATTCTCTCCCAATGTTGCTTAGATAAATGGATGTGGAAGTGTTTAAAGGATAAAATCAGATGTGTTGAACCTGTGATTACAGATGTTTCACACTTTTGAATGTCTACCTGGAAACAAACTAGGAAAGATCTTATTTCATATTATTTTTTGGAGAGTTTTTAAATTTAGGGAGATTAATTGTATTGTATATTACTAAGTTTTGTTTGTTTGCTTGTTTGTTTTAAGCTGTGAATGTTGCTTTCCATCAACTGAATGGTACTCTAGGGACAACAGAGCCTTCAAAACTTACCACATTTGCTCTGTAAAATATTCACTCTTAAGTGAATTTGTGGGGTTTTGTGTGTGTGTGTGTGAGTTTGCATTTTAACCAAAATTGCAAACTTATTTTTGTTTAACAATTTTAGATGGACTGTAATAGCTATTGACTTCATTGAAGTATATTTCCCTGAGATATGTGCAGGAGCAAGTGGGAGAAAAGAACTCTCACAAATTCAGCCAGAGTAACAGGTCAAAACAGGTCTCTTAGAAAAGAATCATGAATTTTTAATAGAAACAACCGGAATCTCATCTTAATAAGAACCTTAGATTTGTACAGAATGGTATGAAAAGCATTCTGCTCCAAATTACCACATACCACAATCTGTAATGAACATAATTGATCTACCTTAGAAGAATGAAAGACATCTGAGAATTTTTAATCTCTCTAGCACTTTCCTATTTATTTTAAGAATGCTACGTATGAGACTTGATTAATATTGAACTGGTGAAGAAGATGTTCCTGTTGTTTTCTCTAAGATTCTCTTATCTGAAAAATGCTTATTTTTTTGAAATAGTGCATTGAATTTCTGACAAGTTATCTGAAAAAGCACACTTGAATATGAGACCACAGAACATCGAGCTTTTAGAATGAGAGTTAAATGTGCCTTCCAGTATCCCCAAAGTGATACTCCTTACCAACAACCATGATTTTGAGGGTAGTTAGAGCCAAAAATGAAATCCAGAGCAGCTCAGTTGAATGTGTTTAGTAATCTTTCCAAACTAACCAATTAAACATGTTGCTTGTCCTTTTTTCCTCTCTCTAATTGATAATAGACTAGTGTCTACACTAATGTCAATCTAGGGCTATAATATGAGAACTTAATATTCTAGAAAAAAGTGAGCTAAAATATACAAATATGAAAAAAAGATTCAGGGAAGGAAATCCTCTCTGTTTAACCCCCTAAATTTCTTTGTGCCTGGTCTTCAAATTCAATATAATAAGCAGACCCTCTGTGAATGTACTTTCTCAAGACTCACCACCTACCCTCCAAAAAGAATGGAGATGAAAAAGCAGTATTCCTGGGTTTTTAGACCAGTTCTGTTGAGAGTTTGTCTTAGGAAAATTTTCTAAACTGTTTCACTTTGGATTTCCTCATCTTTAAAATGAAATGATGTTGTATCTCATTCTCAGAGCTTGTGTTGACAAAATGAAGGGAGTTAGAAGATAAGAAAGTGTTCTTAAAAGTTGAAAGTCCAAAACATACTTAGAAAAGTGTTATGTGCATTAGCACAGAGCAGCAGTATTAGTGTGTGGCTAAGTATGGAAAAGTAAGATCATAAAGGACTAGAGGGGAATTAGGAGTGGATAAAGCAGTCACATTATATATGAGGTTACATGTAGTGAGGGCATGTCGATTCCAGGCCTAAACCAATAATGAGGGTCAGATTACAAATAAATTTGAAAGACAAACAAAACTTGCCGGTCTGAGACCAGGTGTAAGTTCACTGGTCTGAAAGACAGTGGATAAAAATGAGCAAGGATAATAACCTGCAGGTCACATGAGTCACCCAGGAAGTAAAGTCTCAAAAGATGAGGGTTTGATGGGTAGTTCAGACACTTAAAAACAGGGATGTGTGGTGTCAACTGACTTTTGTTCCATGGGCTAGTTCTGTACTGAGCTCAAAAACAGGAACAAATCTTGAAGTTACAACCTAAGTCTTTAGCAGAAATGTGTCACCTGTTCACTACCAAGCCTCAACTCAAAACATCTCCTCCAGTTCACACTCTAAGTTCATGCCTTCCTCCTGTTCTTTGAATTTTCCAAGCTCTTTCCCATTGTAGGGTCTTTGTATTTGCAGTTCTTTCAGCTGGTCACATGGCCAGTATCACCTTCTCTCTCTGGTCATGCATTGTTCCTTAGGAGGTGTTATAATCCCTCTCATGCAACCCTCAATATCACCCAAGCATCTTAGTCTCCTGTGCTTTCTGGAATTATCACATCTGCAGTTATGCTTTGTTCATTATCTCTTAATCCTGTTCCTCCCCACATAAGAACATAATATCCATGGAAACAGCACCTCAGCTGTCTTGTTTCAGCTTTGTGTTCAGAACCTAGAACAAACTCTTGGACTCACAGCAGACACTAGGAAATAAATTTTGAATTGATTAACAATAAACAAATGAGGACTTAAAGTGCAGAGGAAAAGCCAGTTCCTGACAGATAAGCAGGAATTAGTAGAACAAGTGTACCTGTAAAACCTTAAGGAGAAATTACATGTGTATTCATTCTAGTCACTTCCAAATTTGGATGAAAATCAGGATAAAAAAGCTCTATGTTTAAAATACTGTTTTTATTATTCGGTGATATATGGCTCATAGTAATAGTGTAGAACACAGCTCTTTAAACTAATTCAAGTCATTAACATCTTCAGCAACAAAGTCTGTTCTTGAATCAACAGTTCTGAAATCTATTGGTTTTTGGGTGATAGAATTTGTATTTATTAAATGACACATGAAATGAAAGGTGGAGTTAAGTGAGAATAACCTACCAAGCCTTTGTGACTCAATCACTTGTGATTTTCTAGGTATCTGAAGAAATGTCCTAACTGATACATCAGAAAAGAGAGTTTATATATATATATATGTGTGTGTGTGTGTGTGTGTGTGTATAAAAAATAACTTTTTAAACTTAGAAAGTTTGCCATCATGGAAAAGAGGTTCCTTAGATACTCGGAAAATCAACACATCTATCAGTTTTCGATCTTTATCTTTAGCATTATTAGGAGTAAGTACAGTGATTGTACATTGTTCTTCTGAAATAATTACGGTACTTTCACTGTTTCATGCTATTAACTTCTAGCTTTCTTTCTCATCACTTTAAAATAAATCTAGATTAGGGAATGAGACAGTGATTGCCTTTGCAGAAGAGTTCACCGAAAGGAACTTTCTATATTCCTTCATTCTTGGCGAATCTCCAGATTGTCATTTTGATAGTTTTTTTTTTTTTCTTTTGTCACTGGAGCAAATTTATGTGGCTTCTTTTCTCTTTACCTTATTTATTCAAAACTAATTCCCAAGAATTGTGGTGTTGGAAATAATCTGTGAAAACAGTGGGATGCCATGCTATTTTAACCATCTAAATATACTGCATATGAGTTTGGCTTCGAGTTGAGCAAACACAATTAAATATGATAGCAGCAACAGCAGAAGGGGTGGTGGTGGCAGATTTCTGGCGACCACTTTGGGACCTTTCCAGGTGGACAATAACCATATATCTGAGGAGAAGCAAAGATTAGAAAGCGTATTTTAAAAGAACTGTTGATCGGTGGCATTGAGTACTTGCTTTTAATAATAATAATTATTATTAAAGTATCTTTAGACTGTTTCAGATTATAGTATGTATGCCCTATGGTGTGTAAAGAGTAGAAAATATTGTCTCTGACCTGTAACTGTACACAATGTACTCTCCAATGGTGGTTCTCAGGCAGTGCTGCCATTAATATGATGTTTATAGTTGTTCACAGCAGTAAATTCCTGATGCAGGAGCAAGTTGCCTGTTTATAGACAAGTGGGTTTAAGAAAAAGGGGATATGATTTTATGTGTACATACCTCTGAGCCATTACATATATTATAGGTTCCTTGGCATTCAAATTTGATTATTTTCTGATGTTTTAGTTCCCTGGAAAACCTTTTTCCCCCCCCTTTCCTCCACCTAATGACACAGTGAGTCTTTCTATCAACACCACCTTCTCAAACAGAAGCAGACCTCCTTCACATCTTCAAATCCTAAAGCAGGATATTGTGGTTTCTTTAAAAACAAAACAAAACAAAACAAAACAAAACAGACATTGCTAATGATTCATTTCAGATGAAAAGAAATTAACACTCTGGTCCTCAGGATTTCCAGGGCTTAGGACTTTAGTGCATAAACCAAACAAACCCATAAACTTATATTTTTTTCTGACTAGTAGCTTATAGATGTTGTCCTTTACATTGTATAAAGTACTTTCACACAGCTCTCCTCTGCCCTCACTACATTTGTGTACTAGTGAAGTCGTAAAACATTAAATGACATGTCCATTGTCACAGATATTATGGCATATGGAACGTAAAATAAAGACTTCTGACTCTGCATTGGGTAAGCTTATCTATCACACTGTATCATTGGTTGTTTTCATTCCCAGTTTTCTTGGGATATAATTGATATATTATTTAAGTTTGAGGTATGCAATATCTTCCCTTGGTATATATTCCAAAATGATCACCACAGTAGCACTAGCTAATATCACCTGACCTTACATAAATACCTTATCCTTTTTCATGGCAAGAACATTTATGACCTAGTATTAACAACTTTCAAATATAAAATTCAGTATTTTTAAATATAATCAACATACTGTACATTAAAGTTTCATCTTGTAACTGGAAATTTTTACCTTTTGGTCATTTTTTTTAGTATTAGTTATATACTCACTCTAAAAACATTAACAATGAAGATGGCAAACACAGAACACATGACATATGACTGACATCATTGAAATGAATTACAGACATATTTTAAACAATAAACCCTAATAACAACCATATAAAGTAGGTACCATATTATCATTATTTTCCTGCTAATGAAGCTAAGGACAGAGGCATAGAACTTTAAGTGATGGTATCAGATTCTGGGTCATACTATTATAACCACTTCTCTCTGAAACTTCTTTAGAGCTTGACTTCCATTTTCTAATTTAGCAAACATAATTGACCATCTACTGTGAAAGGCACTTATTTGGCATATAACAATTTACCTGAGAGTTTTATTTGTATCAAAGCATTCTTAAATGCTGCTCTATAATACTTTACATTCATTTTGAATTTTCACTTTGTCACCAGATTTGTCTCCCCTCCTAAAATACCTATATCCCTCTCAGCAACTGGTTTGCTGCATCTACTGTACCAGGAAAAATTAAAACCTAATAGGAGTTTCCCAATTTTTTCTTCTTAAACCTCAACTTTATTTCTGTGATCTCTAATCCTTTGCTGCTTGTTCCTAACCTTATACAAACAGAGTTCTCTTCTAATTAAACTTTAGGGCAATTAAATTGACTGCTTCGGTCGTGGATGGATGGTTAGGATGTGTGATGGTTAGCTGTGGATTTTATCAAAAACAGAAAGACAAATACTGGGTGATTTCACTGATAAGTGGAATATAGAAAAACAAAACAAAGGAACAGACAAAGCCAAACCAAAACAAATCCTTGAAATCCAACTGCAAAACTGAGGCCACCAGAGAGAGAAGGTAGGAGAGTGGGAGCAAAATGGTTGGGGATTTAATAGACTTTGGAGGATTATGGGTGCTTCAGTGGAGGGCATGGTATGGTAGCATATATCTGAGGAGAGTTGAGCCAACTCCCATAAATCATATACCTATTTGTAAACCAGTGTTACCTAAATAATAATTTCATTAAAAAAATAAGAAGTCTGCACTTTAACCACTAGATCTGAAGGAATCATAAAACCTTTCAACAAAGGTGTGACAAAAGCAGAGCTGCTTTGGGGCATTTACGATGATTGGGATAGAGAGACAGGATGACTAAAATGAGAGAAAGCTAGGTTAGAGACTATCAGTATCAATGGAGGCGGTGGTTATTTATTGTAAATATTGTAAGTAAAAATTGTTTGCAAGTTTGCTTGGAGATACAGCTAAATCTATTTCTAACTAGTATGTTTTTTTACTTGAAGACAGTATGTTGTGGGTGGTCTTTAGATAGAGAGTTATTATGGTTATCATTTCTTCAGAGTGAGAGTGCCCATTTAAATCCCTGAAGCAGACACTGGGGCAGGATTAGAGGTATAAGAACTTTGTGAGGAGAAATTACACATGAAAAATAGAAGAGCAAGCAAGAGTAGGTAGGGAACTTTAGACCAGCTTGAGCTAAGAAAGTTTTGAGAAAGCCAATAACTTTGAGCTAAATTTCTCATGTTCTTCAGAACTGAGCTGTCACAGGTACCTCCACTCTGTTCAGATACTAACTGAAATGGGCTTGGAAGAAACATGACCTGGGCACAAATGTAATGGTAGATGCAGAAGAATGACATCTAGGGCCACTAATCACCTAGTGGGAAACCTCAGTGGTACATTTCCATGACCATTCTAGTAAGGATGGAAATAGTGAGATAGATTAGGTAGGTAGATAGGTAGGTAGGTAGGTAGGTAGGTAGGTAGGTAGATAGATAGATAGATAGATAGATAGATAGATAGATAGATATGTATGGAAATGTTAGTTACATATGTGTCATATAAGTTAATAGGGATAGAATTTAAATAAAAGGGCTCTATTACTTTAGTGATGTAGAAAATAGACAACCCAAATAAATATGTTCAATGCTATTGACAGAAATGCAAAATCGTCAATATTTTGATGAAAGGAAGGTATAATAACTTCACAAGAGCAGCCATGGGAGAATTTCTTTCGTTCTTTTGTTTTGTTTTGTTGCTTGTCAAATTGAGCCAAAATTTACTTTGTAATGATGAATTTTCTCCTACCTAATTACACATTCACGTATTAGCGCTTGTCGGTTCTTGAAGTGCATCAAAAGCTATTAAAAGCAGGCTTGTGTGATTACATTCTTTCTTCAATAACTATTCTTTTAAGTCTTTCTCCTGTCAAATGCTACTCAGGCTCCAAAGTCCCTGTGATGATTTTCCACTAAAATTTTCAGCAGAGGTCCTGCCAAGAGTAGCTCTCTTAGCCTCTTGATTCAGTTTGGCTAAATATAAAAAAACCATGGATTGCTGGTAAGATTATTGGTCATCACTTACTGTCTTAGTTTATATTTCCATATGAACCTAACAAAAGAAAATTACATTTTGAAGACATTTTTACTATGACATGATTATAAGGGAAAAACATAATTCAATATAGGAATAATAATTCTGATCAACTATAATAAATTGACAATTATATAGATATATTAGTATTTTATGGTGTTTTGTGTATAAAATTAGTTACTACTTTATTATACTATATGTACCCTTAAGGTACACCTTTATGTACCTTAAGTGTTTAGCTCTAAATTTGATCTTTTCTTCCATAATATGAAATTTGGTGAAAAAGGTTTTAAATCGATATTTAAATATGTGGTATTTGTATTAACATAACTATAAAGTCTGTTTTGTAATAAACTATAAGGAATACATATGCTCATGCTATTTCTAATAGTACATGTATTTCAAATGTAAAATTTCAAAGCTCCTATCCCCAGCTCTTCACTCACACTATTTACTACAATTGAAACTATTTAAACCACTTCTGTTTTAAATTCTTTTGACTACTTATCTAAGGGATATGCTATTCCCTAATTAAAAAAAAAAGATGAACCTAAAATAATAAAATTAAAACAATGTTCAGGTGTTTTCCATGAAAAGTACAGAATTTAACTCTTATTATGCTTTCTTCCCAGACCCTTCAAGTTTTGCTAATGGAATTTTAATTTTAAGTAGTGCTGGCTGCCTTTATCTGCTAGTTATATAGCAGATATATAGTTTTTTATGTTATTGTGAAAAATTTACATAAAGTAAAATATTCTGGGTATACAGTTCTGAGTTATAGCAAATGTATACAGTGTAATAATAAGCATCAAAATTAATATAGATAATTCCATCATTCAAAAAGATTCTCTTCTGCGGGCCCTTTGTAGTCATTTCTTCCCTCCATCCCAACCCTTACAACCCTTAGCAACCAACTACTTCTGAATAGTTTTGCTTTTTCTAGATTGTCGCTGCAATATAATCAATTATATAGTCACAAGTGGCATGCTGTTTAATGGTACTGTGGCTGCTCTTTCTCAATGTGATGCACTTGAGATTCCTCCATTAACTTGTTCTTGTGTATGTGTTGTTACATTCCTTGTTTTTATTTTTTTTTTGTGGGAAGAAAACAAGTTACAGATAGGTATACATATTATAATACCATGATTACAAAATTATAAACCATGCAAAATAGCGTATTATTTACTCATATGTGTGATTATAAAGTTTCAAATACCACTGGAATGATAAACATCAAATCCAGTGTACTGATTATTATTTCTGGGAATGTATAATAGGGAATAGAAGAGATGTCTACAGAGAATGTCAACTATCTCTGTAATGGCTGATGTGTTTTTTTATTTATTTAATTTTTTAAAATTTTGTGTATATATATATATGTGTGTGTGTGTGTGTGTATTACATTGTGTACACCAGGGTTTTCCCATTTCCCTAACACCTGTTAACCATCCTACTCTTTTGTCCCCTTCGCCTCCCCTGCCTCTTCCTCCTCCTCCTCTCTCGCTCCATCATTCAGCCCCATTGGCTATTTCTAATTTTTCTTATTCATTTGTTTTCCCTATATCCGTCGTATAAGTGAGACCATCCTGTATTTCTCTTTTTCTTTTTGACTTATTTCTGCTAACATAGGTCCTTCTAATTTCATCCATGTTGCTGGAAATGGCCTATGTTTGTTCTCCTTGATTGATGTATAGTATTCCATCGTACGCATATACCACATTATTTTCAGTCATTAACTTGTTCTTAATATACCAGTTCAGGGTAGGATGATACCTTGTTGGTTCATTTACATGTTAAAGAGCATTTGGGTTGTTTCCAGTGTTTGGTAATTATATGTGTTTCCAGTATTTTGGAGCATCTCACTACCTATGTACATGTTTTGCTTAACATGTATTTTGATTTCAGTGATGTGGTATCTAAGAATGCTACATTATATGGTTCACTTATTTTTACCTTTAAAAAGAAAGAATACTCCTGTCTTATGCTGTATGAGAAATCTCATGTTGAACTCTCCTTTATATCTTCCTGGAAGTTTTTGTAAGTTTTCCCCCATAATCTTTCTGAAATGAGATTGTGTCTATGTGTATGTCTTTGGCTTCTGTTGATATGGGGAAGACACTTTGCTATGGTGACTTTCTTTGAATTCAGGAATTTTTTCCCTATCCCTTTTTCATTCCCTAGCCCTATACTCAGTTATATACTTCTTCCTTTTTAAGATTCCTAGTAAGAGGCTTTTCTTCAGAAACTTCATAAGTCTTTCTAGCCCCAGTCCTCCCATCCTCAGTCTTGACAATCCTCCTCACATCATCCTTTTTCTGTAGCCAGTTCATTCACTTCTGTGGTCTAATAATCTCATGTCAAAATCAAATACCTTCAGGGGTTGTGAAAATTTGTGAATATGAAATCAAGGTATAATTCTGTAAGGGTAGGTGCATGCATTCCTAGGTAAATACACCCAAATTTTATTTTCAAAATGCTGTTTGCTAAATAAAGCATGTTTGGCATCAGAATGGATGAGGTTCATCAACCTGAACCCCTAAATCAAAGACACTCTCTCTTCTGTATTTCCAGTTCTAATTATTTAGTAAGACTCCAGATCATAGCCACTTGGATTTGTCACAGTAATAATATTTTAACATAAGTCCTAACTCATATAGAAGTCCTAACATCATAATCATCATCTGCAAATGGCTTCCTCTTCAGAGTTATATGATTTCTATTCATGGCATTACATTTTTTGCTTTTTTTTCCCTGGCTTCAGTCTAGAAACCTTGAATTGCTTTGCAAATTTTCCATCTCTTTCATCTGTATTCTGTTAAGCCCCTGAGTTTTTCCTCAGATCATTCCTCTAGATTCCCCCTCAATGTTTTCACTCTCAAAGTTCAGCGGCCCTATCTGCTGATACCTATGTAGCTTATTCATTCTACCCTTAACTGCTTATCTTTATATCTCTGGTAAATTGATGTTTTTCTCCACAAAATTTTTCTTTTATTATTAAAACCAGTAATAAATACCATTAACATTTTAAGACAAAAATAAGATGTTTGTGTTCTATCTAATCCAACCTTTCATTTCTTTCATTCTCTTTTTCTATATACAACATGGACCTCCTTTTGCATAGTCACACTCAGGGAGGCATCATCATTAATACTTTAAAGTTACAAATTTATCATAGAAGATATTTTTGTTGTTTATCCATGCAAACAATTTTATTTTTAGTAACTTGGCATTATGCCAAATTAATGCTGCATAGTTTAGTTAGCCTTTTCTCTCTTCAGATTGTTGCTGTTTTTATTACTACGTTACACTGTCATGAATATGTAAGTTGTTTGCTGGTACAGATAGGTTAAAGGTAGAATGTCAAATAATATGGGCATACTGTTGTATAACTTGCCAAATTTTCACAGTGAGGAGAGCTAGAGTGAAATGTAGATTTCTAGGCTTCATTTTTTTCTTCCACTCTTCTACTTCAGAACTTAAAATGACTACACTGTACCAAACTGAATCTCCTAATTATAGGAACTCTTTCGTTCATTCTTCTAATCACCAAATATATCTTTATAATGAGAATCACCATCCCCTTTGCTTACTCTGAAGTAGCATTGAAAACCCATGATTCAAAATCACTCCTTACCAATTGAAGTTTTCTTTTTCATGTCTGTGTAGTAGAAATTATAGCATATCTTTGTGATTCCCTTACTAAGGGAAAAATGTGACCATTCACAAGGTCTTTAACATAAGGCCAGGGTTATTGGATATACTTTATAAATATCACTTAGGATTATTTTAGCTATCACTTGGTTCTCCACTTTGGGAAGACCAATGTTGTATGGCTAAGCAAGGGGCTGCGTATGAAATAGTAAATCACACCCTAGGCTCTCATGTAATTGTAAAATGGGAGCAGGAGGAACCAAGGAGATAAAACAGAAATGGGAAAAGAGATATCTGGGGCACTTTTCGTCATAACTTAACTAGTTGTGTGATACATGATCGAACATGAGGGAAGCTCAAGAAGCTGATTCCTGATAGTTCATGAACCAAAGGTAAGAAAAATATTGTTAGAAAGAGCCAAAAATTCAATCATTGAACATAAAATCCTGCTGTGTATCAGGTCCTGTGTTGAGCTATAGATTGAGATACTCAGAAACTAGAATATGGGCATATGATCTAAGTGGAGAGCATCAGCATCCCAGATGAAGAAACTTGAGCCATAAATCTACACAGAGACACCGGGGATGGGGTGCTGTTCACTAGACTGAGATCAGGGCAAAGTTCCACCTCAGATCACTGAGCATGGAGGCTTAGAGGAGAAGACCGAGGCAGCTAAAATTGGGGACCGCCCCTCTGGAAGATAAGTACATGCTAAAATATGTGTTTGAAACTCTTAGACTTCTGCAGAGCTTTCTCCTGCTTCTCTACCCTGTTATCTCCCAGTCTGCTCTTCAAAGAGCAGTTTGACCCCTCATCAATGTCCTCTTTAGTTCCATATCTCTCAAAAACCTCCCATTTTCTAAAATCTTGGGGCACTCACAGACTATTGCACATGTTAACTATTGTTCACCTTCTGGTGCCTTGTGATGCTCACTGAGGTTTTTGTTTACCTGTGTCCCCACAGAAACTGTCAGACCCAGGAAACTAGGCATCTCAGAATTCTCAGCACTGGACTGTATGAAATATTATGAAAATATAGGATAAAATTCCCCTGCTTTTTTTTTTTTTTTAGTGCCTAGTCTAAAACTATTACTTTGAAATGACTTTCCTTTGCTTTTAGACATTTCTGAGATAAGGGAAGATCATCAAAACAAAGATGCTTCATTAATTCATTTATTAAAAACCTTATTAAACTATGTTAGATTAAATGTACACTCATCTAAAGTTGAACAATATGGAGACTATGTAATGCTAACTTGCCTAATCTCTTGTTCTGCTTTATCTACCTTATAATTCCACCCACCTGAGGTATATTGAAACATTATGATACCCTTCAAGCAGTAAATCACTTTAAATAAAATTTTACAAGAAGAAATTTTCAGAATAAATTTTGTGATTTAGAAAAATAGGAGGTAAAAATGGAATAGTTTGCTTTCCTAGAGAACAGTTTTCTAAAGCTATGAAAAACTAAGGAATTCAATGGTTGACTTGAAATCTGGTCAATCTCTTATTGCTAGATAAATCTCTTACTGTCAGATAATTTATAACTAATCAATTAAAATTTATTAAATTCAGAGTCCTAGGGTAAAAAAAATTGTTCTTGGATGACTAGATTTGGGACAAAGGCAGTGACCTGATTAAGGTTGTGTTGTCTGTCTCTTGTGTAGTGTCTCTTCTTATCACAATTATGCCTTTGCTGTCTTTATCCACCTGCCTTAGCCCAAAGCCAGTGATAAACATCTATATGTTTATTTTAGCAAGACTCAGCTATAAATTAAATATAGTTAAAGATTCCTTGGAAATAGGTAATTTTGTATAAAGGGCAATCCAATGTTATGTTGTTTTATTAAACACATTTGCTAGCAGTGTAAGTAAACTATATTATAACCCACAAAATAACTGTGCTGTTTGTAAGAATTCTTTCATCCCATTATTCAGTCCAGCAAGACTTGAGTAAATAGATGGATCTGTGGCTGTTTGCTCATTCGTCCATGCAGATAAAGAAATGAGCCAGACACAGCCCCTGCTGTCAAGCAAACGCAGAAGCTAGGGGAGACAGACCAAAAAATCAGGGGTTATAGCTGTAATGGAAGTTCATGCAAGTTACCACAGAAATGTAGATGGAGATGACAAAGAGGAGGGAAAGCTATCTGCAGCTGAACTCAGGGACAGTCAGGAAAAACACCCAGAATGATGATACTTGAATTGTCTATTGACAGTTGAACATGTGTCAGGTAGGTAGCTAAGGTGAGAAGTAACTGAGACAGGGTTTCACATAGACAGTAACATAATGTTGGAGATAGTATGTTGCATCCTGGTTCCTGTTGTTAAGAGTATGGTCTCTTTACTGCAGTGTTCGCTCTTGAATCAGTCCTATATGTATAAATTGTGAATGAATGTTAGGCTGCTTAGGACAAAGTCAGCTGTTGAGTTTAGTGAGGGTGAAGAGAAGGGGACAACTGTCCTGTTATAGGCCTATAACTGGAGCACATTTAAAGGAGTTTCAGATTCTTTTTAGTCCTTGATGTCATCTAACTCAGAAGGTTTCAGGCATGTGTAAGCAATTGCAGGGCCAGTGTCATACATAGATCAAATGGCCTTGTTGGCTGTCACTACAATTCTATTTGCCTTGTATTTATATAGCATGGATGGTATATGCCTTCTTGGGAGCACTCTGGGCATATGATGGATGACTCTTCAGACAGGATGTGCTAGTTTAATACTGGCCTTGGTCAAGTATGAGAGTTGCACCTGATTCATCTTGGCCTTAATCTCTCAGAGCACTCATTTCCAGATTGTTCTTCAGTGCTTTCATTTCTCTCTGAACTGTAAAAGTTACTTGACAGTGGTGGGGATGTCTGAGACAGGTAGCAATGTTCTTAAGTTAGTGTCATCATGTTTGTGTCTCTGAACTGCCTGATCTGAATTGTCCTCAGTAAAAATTTATTGACTATAAGGGGAGAGTCTGAAGAAAAAACTAACTAGAATGGTTTCCTAAATAATTGTTCATTTTTCTAATTTAGTAAATCTCACAGGCATTTTGAAGGACATAAATTTGACTTCAGAAAATTATGTCCATGTCAGCTAGAGATAATTGTTCACAACCACACTGAGAATGTCGATTCTATGTGTGATTTTAAAGCATTCATTGGAAATTATCTTGTTTTTCACAAAGTAAAAGCATTCATAATTTGCTACGAAGAAGAATATTTGCTTCCTCTCACACATTTTATTTAATAATTTTACATCTTTAAAAGCAAAACAGCACACAATTTGAAAATGAAATTTCCCCGAAGTGTTCAGTTTGCTAATATGTTTTCCATTTTCTTCATTATGCTATAGTGGAATGTTGCCATACTTTGAAATGTGCAACTAGTCTCCCTGGAGGCAGCAGATGGTGTGCCTAGTCTGTCTTTTGCTACAGGATTTATCATGGAAGATGGAATCTAGACCTGGAAGAAAGGGGAACCCTGCCCTCAGAGAGCCTTCACTCCTCTGTCCTATGTGCCTCATTACAACATTTAGGTAAATTATTATTTTTAAAATGAAAAAAGCCTAAAGAAACAGAAGGTTTGGGTGCCTTTTAAAAACATCCTTTAAATTAGTTTATCTCAGAAAAATTTTATCTGGAGACAGTGTGAGTGATCTGGATTATGTTTGCAAGTATTTCTTTACTGAATGCCTCACTGCTAGAGGACCAACTGGCCTCTTGAGAAGGACATGACTTTGTTGATAGTGTTGCCCTAGTCTGTGATGGTCTTAACTTAGAAAGTCTGCCAGTTTGGTTTCTAAAGGAATATTGACTCATACTAACCAAACTCACAAGAGACACTTACAAAATCAGAACAAAATCAGAATACCATTTTACTAATTTACAGTGAAAAATGCTTTAAGCAGACCTGACAATGCACACACACCCTTGAGGTGAGTTGAGATCAGAAGCTAGGTTATAACAAGGTTGGTTGATGAGTAACCCTTCCTTCAAATGGCTATGCTTGTCATTAGGACTTGATTCACACATTGTGAGTTATGATGTCATGTATTTGAACCCCACTAACACTTTATAATTTTTTTCGGACATTTTTAGTCCCAGTGACTTTTCTGTTATATAATTTTCTTTAAAACAGTATAAGTAAGGAAATCCTTCCCTCCCCCTATCTTTGATAGATGAGTCTGTGAAGTAAATTGACAGCAGGACAATTAATAGGGTGAAGGGGACTTATTTTTTAATGTTAAAAGTATAGGAGCATTACTGGGGTAAAGATCCAAAACAGTGACATTTAAAAATTTACATACTATCTAGAGCACAGGGAAAAGGGATGTAGACTACTTAAGGAAGAGTAACTGATTTTAGGAAAAATGAATGGACCCTAAGAAAATTAGGTGTGTGACAAAGTTGGACTGGGTGTGGTGTCAATTTCTAATCATTTTTCCTTGGTAAGGGTCAAGGTTCCCTGGTTGATTAAACTCCCAGGGATAGGGAGTTTAAGACAGTTATGCTCTTTTTGGAGGATATGTTTTTAGGCAGAGAAGGTGAATTTAGAAAAAGCACCAGGGTGAAAGGGAGAGGGAAAAAATCCTTTCTCTTTATTGGTTGTTTTTCAAGTATCTTTAGTGCAAATTAATAAACACACCAAAGCAGCATATTTGGGACGACATACACTGAAATCCTAACAGAAAATAACTTAACTACTAAATAGAAAGTAATTATATCTTGAATGCAAGATATAGGTGAGTGGTGTTTTTCTGTAGTGCTGTGATCAATTAGTAATGTCTGACACAGCTACAAGAGAAGAATAATGGTTTCAATGATGCATATTTGCTCATCCTGTTTTATTTTATTTTAGAGACTATGTCTTGCGATGCTGCTCAGGTAGTTCTGAACCCTCAGACTCAAGTGATCCCTAGCCTCAGCTTTCCAGGTAGCTAGCATTACAGGTGCACACCACCAAGCCTGGCTATTTATTTATTTATTTATTTATTTATTTTATTTTATTTTATTTTATTTTTGAGACTAGGTCTCAGTATGTTGCTTGGGGTAGTCTCAAACCCACAGACTCAAGCGATTCCTAGCCTCAGTCTCCCGAGTAATTGGGGTTACAGGCATGTGCCACTGCACATGGATCATCTTATTTTAATATGCAGAATTAGATAAGTAATCATTTAGGAATAAGTTTTACAAGTATTTTTAAATACTTTTCTAAGCTTTAGGGAGCATATTCTGCACTCTTAGAAACTGAGAATGTGCTTTTAACAGAAAGAAATCTTAGTTTTCTCATTTATAGTTTAGAAAATATTCATTTTAAGGAATTTGTTGAAATCAGAGAGCTATTAAGTAGTTGAACAATGACTCAAGACCATGGTTTCTAACTCATAGACCAGCATATTTTCTTATAAACTGAAAGAATTCCAAATTATTTCACCTTCCAACTTAATTTGAGAAATCTCTATTCCCTGGTAGTATTGAGTATTTTATTCTTTTAGGTCAGCAAAAAAAAAAAAAAAAAAAAAAATTGGAATACCAGTGGTACTTAGCCTTGGGCATATGCTGAAACTACATGGGAAGAGTGTTATGAAAAAGAAGAAAACAATGTGTGGACCTCTAACAACTAAACAGTCTCTGAAGTGAAGCACACTTTAAATTTTTTGCATCAAATTTAACTGAAATTATAGATATAACAATTTGAAATTTTGTTGAAAGGATCACTTTCTTCATGCTTAAAATGTCATCATGGACATTGTTCAGTTAAGTTCTTGAAGAAATCAGTATTTTTATCAGCCAAAATTAATCATTCCAAATAAACATGACAAAAAATTTAATTTTTTAATTTTAAAAAATTAAAAGTGAAAGTTAGTAGCCCACTAGATATTTTTCATTTCATAGTTCTTAGTATAGACTTCAAATAAGCAATTAGAAAAAAATTAATAATTGTACTGATGATTAAGATTTATTCTTAGATTACTCCATGGTAAGGACATGCTATTTTGCAATTCGGGGTGGGGGAGAGAAGAGGGAGCATAGAATTTGTGTTTAGTCAATTTCATTTCAGATGAATGGGAACATGGTAATAAAAATCTGAATAACTGCACCAGAAAATCATTCAGGTCTGTCCTTCCATTCAGGGGATAATCTAGTGATAGAAATTTTTGTTAATATCATGGATCAGAAAATGGAATGGAATGGAATGGAAGCTTTTTCTTCATTACTCATTTATAGTATTGAGGGTTTTATTATTCCCTCTGCCATTAAGAGAGCTAAACCTTGTTCTTTATATGTAGACAGTGAAAGGAATTGCTTGCCCACTATCTGAACTGAACCAAAAAAAGAATTTACCTTACAATGAATTTTAGTATTTAAATTTTGTTGATAATTTGGCAATTAATAGTACTTCAGAAATGAAGATAATGAAGATGTAGTATGAAACCCTAAGAAGGGAAAAAGATTTTTCTTCCATGTTTTCTTAACTGCCTGTCTCTTTGCTCAGGACTAGGCTGTTTTGTGTCAGACTTCTTTATCCACTCTTTCAGTTTGTCCCTTCTTTCTCTCCCCCAACCCCTTTGCCCTCCTCCATGCCTCTTTCCCTTCTTAAGTTCACACTTTATATTTTAGAGGGCAATGAAGGAATTCAGTATTTTTTCCTTAAACTTTCAGTCTACAGAGCAGGATTGGAAGAAAAGAAGGTAAGGGCTGCCTTGCATGTGGGAAAAAGTTGAGATTTCCACTTCACATGGACTGCTGAGATGGGATCTGAAACAAATGCCTGAAATTTCCCAGTTGGATTAATCAATTACAGATAATTAAATCTAACTGAATATCTCATCCTGAGTTAGAACCTTTCTAATTGTGATGAACATAGATATTCTGTATAGCAAAAGAGCAGGCATTGTAGAAGTCTTCTTATAGCAAGAGAATTCAGTGTTATCACTCTAAAAGTTGACACTGAAATATGTCATTGAGGAAAGCTTTTTGTGTTACTTTTCAGATTGGCAGGTTGTGACAAAACCACATTCCTGTTACTTGAATACATCTTTTGTCTAGTTTTACATGTTTTTGACTTGTCTAGAAAATGACATATTGAGGTTTTCATTAGCTTTAACCAGGTGCGATTTTTTTGTTTTTTAAATCCGAGATACCTCAGCAGGACTGCAGTTTAAGTCGAATAAACCAGTGAAGCTCAGAAAGGCCACAGCCCCCTTTCAGATAGCAGCAATGAGCTGAGAGACTCATTAATCAACCTCAGAGACACAGGTGTGATGACTTGCCTACAAACTGCCAACAGACTGTGAAAGTCACATCCGACAGGCTAAATTATCAAACTAGACCCATCCATAAACATTTTAACACAGCAAAACTCCAACTCTTTTGTCTTTTGACTATAATTTGAAATGCTAAATTTACTCTAAGATATCTATGAAATGTTGCTTTATTTCATAACATTCAGATTTTGAGATTTAATGTTCTTTCATCAAAATTTTCTTTGTTTTTCATTAAAAATTGTGTCTGTAAAATACAATTTGATTTGCTCTTCTTTATTTTAAAATCTATTTCATTGTGTTACATGGTAGAGGAGGATGATGATGAAATTTTCCTGTGTCAAAACCTTATCAACATGAAAATCACTGTGCAGTATGGTTATAGGAATTCAGTTGTTACCATTTGGAGGATTTCATTCATAGAAAATTTTGTAGATATTTTAATAAAATAACACAAATTGATTTTTTAATAAAAGAAATTCTCTACTCCAAATTAACAGGTTTTTTTCTGTTTCTCTTTCTTTTGATCACTAAGGTATATAATTTTTATTTTATTTTACTCTTTTTTTAAATTGTCACATCACTTAAGAAGTCAAGTTAAACCTTAAATCTGATGAGCAGTTTTTATTAGGATTCTTACAATAAACTGACCTTAAATTTTAAAATAAAGTGAAATTATATATATATATAATGGGTAGAGATTTCATTGAAATTCAGTGAAATGTATATGATAACTTTAAATAAGCCTGACATTTCCAGATTTATTCTGCAATTTCTATGGTAACTTGCATTTATACAAATAGAAGTCAACACTTCATACCAAATGATTCTGTATTATTTTCCCATTGGAGTTCCATTTTGTTAACTTTAAAGCACTGAATAGCATTTTGATGCTCATTGAACAGAGTAAGTAAAAGCATTGTACAATTATAAGTTGTATGAATTTTCTATGTCAATTTAAATAATAAAAGTGTTCATTCAAAAATGGGGATCTTGATCCAGGTTCACATTCAAGGCATAGTTTAATGTGCATTCCATGAGAGATGGGGCACATGGGGGAGGGGGGCGATGTTGTTTCCTTATCATCAATAGAGAGCTAGAAGGATGTTGCTTGGTTTTTTGTTTTTGTCTTTGCATCATTGATGAGGGGAAGTCAGTGAGTGTTCTTAGTTGCCAATAGGGAACTAAGTTAGGCTGCCTAATTTTTATCTTGAAGTATCATGATGGGAACTCTGAAAAAAGGTAGGGGTCTATTTGATTCAAAATAGGTTCTACATCTAGAAACTTGCCTCTCAAATCTTGTCCCATGTAATGTAGAATCATGAGTACCTCCAAGTCCTACTGAATGAAAATAGGCAGTTTTTACAAATACTATAGTACTCATATATATGTTAAAGTTTGAGAAGTATTCCACTGAAGTGAAGTGGGATGTTCTTTATTTTTATTAGGTTTTATCTACTATTCAAATACCATCCCAGCAAAGACCTTTGTAGTGACAATTGTCATGTAAAAACCAACAAACTCTAATTGTTTTAATATTTTAAGTCACATCAAACAAACACTAACAATAAAGTAGAATTATAATACCCAACAATATTGTTTGGGATGAGAATTTCTCTCATGAACATGGCTGAGTGAATATTAAATACATAAAGCCCAATGATATCACAAAGCATTTCTATAAGAAGTTTGAATATGTTACACTAATACAAGAATGATTAGAGTATATATAAATGTATAAGAAATACCCTTGTTCATTAAAAAAAATGCAAACCATATTTTTATGTATTGTAGGTAAATTGTGAAATCCTAAAGCTTTTCTAAAAGGACCTTATTTTATCTTTTGCATGTTAACATTAAAGAAAGAAGGAACTTAAAAAAAATCTTTGCATTCCAATGTTCCTTATGAGGTTTGTTTCTTGAATTAAATGTCCATTTTCACATTGACTGAAAAAAATTGAACAAACTGATAATTTTACAATCTTCTATACCCAAGATTATCCTGAAAATACTTGGTAAGAAGATATCAAGCTAATTTTCTGTCAGGAAATACTTGTATAGTATACCTATTTTGACTTAAAAATTGTTTAAGGATCAATAACATAGGAAAGTAAGAGAAAGGGAATGAAATAGTAAGAATTGTAATGCGAATCTACAATCCTTCAGCTGAACAAGAGAATAGTAAATAATGCTATGTGGTATACAGTAGTATAAACTTAAATTTTTGATTAAAATTTTTCTTTAGTATATATTATTCTATGCTTACATTAGTCTCAAAACATTTGTTTTGAGCATCCTCATGAATTTTCTCCGTCCCCACCTATGCTGTTTGTGTATGTTAATGTATAACTTTAAAAATAATTTTCTTATTGGCAAAGACTAAAGAAAGAAATATAAGAGCATAATCTCATTAAAGATGGAATACATGACTGAACTAACTTCACTTTAGTGAAAACATGGTATGTATAAAATGACCTTGTCATGGAAATTATTGAAAAGTGTATCTGAAATAATTCTGATGTTCAGTCATATTTTAAATCTATATTGTTATTGGCTAATACTTTTCTATTGTTTTAACTTAATAATTATGCCCCCCCAAATATGGAAATGTTCTTTAACTTCCAATAAAATTTCTGAGAACTGCATTTAAATACATTCAGACTTGTTCTAGAAAAGTGTTAATGAAATTATTAGTAATAAGATAGAATGACTTTTAAGGGATAATTAGATGAGTGATTTAACAGATTTGGGTGAAACTGAAAGTATTGTATGCTACACAGTTACACTTCTGTAAAGGTATAGAGAAAAATCCCATTGTCTTTAGATACAAAAGTAATCTTTAAAAATGTTAAGTTGTAGCAGTTTTAAAGGGTAAATCTTCTCTTTCATTATTCTAATAGCACCTTAAAATATTGGACTAATTGTTGTTTCATGACCTTATTATCTGCTCATTTTTTTCAAATATGTCTCTAAAGCAAAGTTACAAATTCAATTTGCTTGTTTTGTTTTATTTTAATCAATTAAAATGAGAGCATGAATTATAGCTTCTCTCAAATAACTGAACTTTGGGCAGCTTTCAGCTTAATCTCTCTACACTTTAAACTGATTTTCACACAGCTATTGACACAATTGTTATCTTTACTATCCAATGGTAAGATTTTAAAATGTGAAGAGATATATTTTCCAATGAAAAGAATATAGACCTGATCTGTTTAGAGCATGTCTATTAACTGACAACACATATACTTTTATATAAACTTATAATCCTGAAAGCTTTCTATAAAATACATGTCATATTCTTGATTATAAAAATAAGAAATTTGATTCAAAGAAAATAAGAATTTGCTGAGTGTCACATAGTTTGTACACAGTCAAACTGAGATTCATGTCTAGGATTATTGTTTGACTGCAAAGTCCATGACCCTTTCTCTATAAACTGCTCACAAAATACAAACTGCAAATATTTTGTTTTTCTGTGAACATACATGTAATATATACATACATATGTTTTATTCACTTGTGCAATATAAGAAACAAAAAAGATAGGTGGGAAGATTTATAAATTATCATAAAGCAAGCGTTCATTTAACCACTATCGATAACCAATACCACCCAGGAATAGAGCATTAGTAGTCACCTCAAAGCATCTTCAAAAGATTTCCCTACTTTCTTACAATACTTATAATTAAGTACACTCTTTAATTCTTAACACTTTAAAGTTTGGATTTTTTTATTGTGGAAAATATGCGTAACATGAAATTTACCACTTTACCTCCTTGAATGTACAATTCAGTAACATTAAGCACATTCACATTATTTTGCAGGCACCACCATTCTCCATTTCCAGAATATTGTCTTCCCAAATTGATACTATGAACCAATAACCCTTTAGTATTTTCCTTCTTTCAGCCTTTGGCAAATGCCATTCTACTCTTTGTCATTATGAATTTGATCCATCTAGGCACCTCAAATAAACGGAATTATACTATAGTATACTTTCTGTGACTAGCCTACTTTACTTTGTGTAATTTCTTCAAAACTCATCCATGTTTTAGTATGTGTCATTGTTTACTTCCATTTTAAGTTGCATAATATTCCACTGTGTGTACTTACCACAATTTGTTTATCTCTGTTCCATTGATGGATTCTTCCACCTTTTCGCTATTATGAATGTTACCATAATAAATGAAAGTATAGATATCTATTCAATCCATGCTTTCAATCCTATTAGATGTTAGTGGAATTACCTAAAATACAGTATTCTCTTTAATTTTTGAGGAACTGCCATGATGTTTTCCACAAAAATCTCGTCTTTTAAGAACCTTATCAGCAATGCACAAAGTTTCCAGTTTTTCCATGTCCTTGCCAACCCTTATTTTCTGAGTTGTTTTGCTTTTATAAATTTAGTCCTTTAAAACACTTTACATACCTGCAGGCCTGCTGAATCTTTTGGTCTGGGATTCTGGTGGGCCAGCTGCCACCCCTTGGTACAGGGAGGGAGCATATTTTGTGCACAACCTGCATGGACTGTCATGACTCTGTGATAGGTGGGGTGGAGCCCTATTGGGACACAGGTGTGGGGAGGGTTAACCTCCTCTTGTTTGTTCCTACTCCTGTCAGTCCTTATAAGAAACAAGAAAACCACAAGTAACCCAATAGAAGAAACAGATGAGCTGAAAGATTTGATTAAAAGCCCTTGACACACACTTTCCCAAAAAAGCTTGGGCAGAACTGCACAACACAGAACTGTGAGACCAAGATAAAGACAACATGGCAGGATTGCTCCAACACCATCACTGGGGTCTAGGAGCTAGAATTCTGGCTCAGATGCCTCCAACAAAAGTGAGGATTGTGGGAGGAAGCCCACGGATGTGGCAGCTGCCCAACAGCTGGGCGGTAATCCATGGAGACCAGCCAGACTAAAAATCAGCTGACATCTGTTTCCTCAAAGGAATTCCCCAATGAATGAAGGAGTGAAACCACCCTCTCAAAGCTAGAGGCCTGAATTATGAGGCGGAAAAAAAAAAAAAAAAAAGAAAGGAGCAGACATTAAGAGCCTCTGCTGGACTTCAATGGCACCCAGACTGGCTGTCCAATGCAAGCTAAGACTGGAAATCTGAGCAGCATGGTTCACCATGCCTCAGGAACATAGGTCCTCACCTAGGAGAAGGACATTGCTCCAGAAAAAGAAAGAGACTAAAGGGCTAAACATGAACCAGTGATGGAATGACCCGGATGGGGGAAGGTCAGGAGGGAGCATACCCAAGGAGAACAAAAAACATTTGAAGATGACTGAAGTAGTATGATACTAAAAGTAAATAAAATTTTTTTAAAAAATAAAATATTTTACATAAATGAGATTATAGTGTTTTCTTTTTATCCTGGCTTCTCTTAATGATCATTATGCATATGAGTTTTATTCATGTAGTTAAATATAACTGAAATTGTAGATTTTTGTTGCTGCATAGTATCCCAGTGTATGAATACATACAATTTATTATCTATGACATTGTCAATGAACATTGGGATCATTTCTAGTCTTAATATGAGTAATTTTGCTAGGAACATTTATGTACATGAAGCAGTGTATGTGTGGACAATTTTTTGCTGATATACCCAAATTAGAATTGCTTGGTCATAGACTATACATATGTTCAACTTTAGATTATGCCAAGCTATTTTCCAAACTTGTTGTACCAGTTTACATTCCCACCAGAAGTATATAGTTCTCACTGCATAATATTCTTGCCAATACAAACACAATTTTAGCCTTGTTGATAACTATGATTACCTTGGCAGTGAATATATTTTTATAAATATATTGAGCATTTGGATAGCCTCTTTGGTAAAATTATTTTACATCTCCTGCTCATTTTCCTATTGACCTTTTGTTTTGGTAAATAGAAGATTTTAAGTATTCCTTTTTAATTAAATTTAATTCATTTGTAACATTTTAAAAGCTTCACATATGTATCATTATTAATCAACATCTGTATATATCAAATTAAATCTACTACTAAGTTTAATTTTTTCTGTTATCTTTCACTTGACCCCTTTTACCCAAATAACTCACCCCTCCCCTTTCCTTTCTGATATGCAGTGATTTGATATTATACTTTTTAATATCTATTTTATTTCATTGTTTTGTTTCCTTATGTAACACATGTAAGTGAAATTGTACCATATTTTGTCTTTCTTTGTTTGACTTATTTCACTAAGCATAACACCCTCCAGTTTCATCCATGTTGTTAAAGATGGCATGCTATTATCATTTGTGTTTTTCAATAGTTTAGTAGTAGTCCACTGTGTATTTCCCACATCATCTTCATTCAAATATCTGTCAATAAACATGTAGGTTTCTTTCAGCTCTTGGTGGTTATAAATAAAACTGCAGTGAAAGTGGGGGGGTACTTATATCTCTTTAGATTAATGTTTTCATGTTTTTCAGAAAAATATCAATAGTGGGCAATTGGATCACATGGAATTCTATTTTTAACTTTTTGTGGAATTTTCATACTACTTTCCACAGTGTCTAGACTAGCCTACATTCCCAGTAGTGTATAAGGTCCATCTTTCCATATTCTCTCCAACACATTTTTTAACCTTTGGATAGCAGCTATTCTACAGGTATCAAGTGTTGTGATTTTGATTAGCATTTCTGTAATAAAAAGAGGTGATGGACAACTACTTACATACCTGTTAGCCAAAAATCTTTTGTGAAGAAAAGTCTGGTAAATTTAAGTTTTTAGTTTTTGTGTAGTAAAGATTTATAATGCAGAGAACAGAAAATGATATTATTTTTTATATAAACTTAATCTGAGAAAAATTAATGAAAAATCACATAAGACTAGTTTTAAAGTATACAAATTACTAGTCTCCCTTTATAGTAGCAATAAGTTTAAAATGTGGAAAAGTAGGAATAGAAACCATAAAATTTTCTATAGTGGAATAGGCTCTATGAGAAAATGCCAAATATATATTAAGAAAAATGCAACATTTTATACTGAAATGTTTAAAACAAGATGAATATATGAAGAAAGTAATGTATTTCTAAATACAAAGTTGAATTTTATGAAAAGTGTGTTTTTCAACTGTAATTATAGTTTCTAATTAAATATTTATAGAGTTTTAGGAGATAGGCAGTATAGAACTTGATAACATTATAACTATAACAGTAATGAAGGGAAATTGAAAAACCATATATTAATGTACATAAAATACCTACAATATGCATCTTAAACATTGATGAAAAATAGACCAGAAAATTCCTGTTTTTACTCTGTTCACGTATATATGTAACTGAAATTTTAAAATCGTTGCCGCATCATAAACCAGTGCATTGTTACACACATTTTGTTTTCATTGGTTTAGGATTCAATGCATTAAACAGAAGTAACATCACAGTGCTTAAGCAAGGTTGCTCAGAGCTTAAACAGTTCACCAACTATGTCTCCAATTTTATGATTATAAAAGGTATATCTTTTCAAGGTTGGTTATGAAATTTTTAGCTTGCTTTCTATTTTTTCCATCATGGAAGCAATAGGAAATTTGTTTTCTTCAAAGTGGATAATGTTTAGCATAGTTATTTTGAAATGTTGGCAAAATGTGTCTTATATTTTACATAGACCATTGTGTCTTCTACAAATCTTCCTTTACAATATTTATATCTTTCACTATTAGAAGGTTTAGAGTTTGATATTATCTGAAGTGTTCATTTTCTTTTTTTCTTTCTCTTGGGATTGGAGATAAACCCGTGAAGACATCACTCAAGCTATGTCATGAAGTGTTTTGACTATGTTGTCGTCGTTGTCTTCCTTCTTCCTTCCAATCTTCTTAACCTACTTTGAGATAATTTTTGTGCATGATGTGAGAGTGATCTAGTTTCATTCTTTGCATGTGGCTGTTCAGTTTTCCCAACACCATTTATTTTGAAAACTCATTCTCCAGTGTATATTGTTGGTTTGTCATAAATTAACTATCATATAAGAGTGAGTTTATTTCTAGGTTCTCAATTCTATGATGTTCATACATAAGTCTGTTGCCATTGCATTACCAAACTATTCTGATTGATATAACTTTGCAGGATAATTTCAAATCTGGGAGTGTGATGCAGCCAGTCCTCCTCCTCCTCCTCCTTCTTTTTCTTCTCCTTCTTCCTTCTTCTTTCTTCTTTTTTAATTTTTATTATAAAATTTATTCTGGTTGACAATTTAGGCCATAGACATGTACATAAAAATTCTGTAAAAATGCTGAGTATGTGGGGGGTTAGGAGGGGTGGAGATAGTAAGGAGTGGTCAGGGAGGGAAGCTGGTGAGTGGTCCCCAGGGAATACAAAGATGTGAAACACATATATAAAAAAATTAATTAGTTAAGAAAAAAAAAGGAAAAGGAATCAGTACAATTTCTACACTGGGGAGAAGCAGCTCTCCTGCCTGCCTGGCACTATGCAAATGGCTCTCTCATTCTTTCTCCATTCCCTAAAAACCCTGTCCTTTTTTTTTTCTTTTAAATTTAATTTTAAATTTTTTTAAAACTTGCATATACATGTATATTTATATTTATATTACATTATTCCATTATTGTGTACCCCGGGGCTTTCCCACTTCACTAACACTTGTTAACCATCCTGATCTTTAGTGTTCTTCAACTCCTACGCCTTCTTCCCCCTCCTCCTCTCTCACTCCATGGTTCAGTCCCATTGGTTGTTTTCATTCTTTCTTATTCATTTGTTTGTTTTTCCCTATATCCATCATATAAGTGAGACCATCCTGTACTTCTCTTTTTCTTTTTGACTTATTTCTGCTAATATGAGTCTTTCTAGTTCCATCCATGTTGCTGCAAATGACATGTATTTGTCCTCCTTGATGGATGCGTAGTAT
>PVHY01009147.1:0-57942 GCA_004024945.1 Uropsilus gracilis | reverse complement strand
TCATTTGCATTCGTGAAGAAGAGATGTGGGGGCAAAAGTTGCTCTGAATAAAGAATCAATCAGACAACCTAAAGTGCTCCTTCTGGGGAGCTGAGCTCTGTCACCAATGACCCCAGCTGTCCCTGTACTCCCTGTCCCCTCAGCCTGGTCTGAAATTCACACAGCTGGGCATTTGTCTTTAGGAGTTGGTGATGAACAATAGCTTGGCCAAGGCCAGATATTATGGTATCAAACATTTAAATTATATTTAATATATTTAAATTATATTTCTTAGAAACTGGCCTTGAGTCCAGCCTTGATCACTGCCTTGTTCCATGACCTTCAGGGAGAATCCTGCTCATCCCTAGAGGATATTTTTCTTCTGTATGGACATGACCGGGCATGGTATTCTGTGCGCTCTGTATTCAGAATAGCGTCATTTCCTCCCTCTTTCACATACCAGCTTTGTCCCTCTGGAGAAACTGTTTAACCTTGCTACCTTTTCTTTAGGAGAGTTAACAAGAATACGTTCCACAGAGAATTGAGGTAAGGACTAGAGGGAACTGTGTACACAAAGACCTTCGTGCAGAGCTAATCCCACAGGCAGACCTCAATAAATGCTATTTTTACATGCCCCAAACATAGGCAATCACAGCTCATAAATACCTGATTGACTGTGCCCCGTACACATGCAGAGGATGACAACATTAGGAGGGCACAACCAGAGCCTGCTGCTGAGGTCAGAATCCCACTGTCCCAGCTCAACCCTGCATGCTTCCACGCCAGTCACCAGGCAGAGGCACAGTGTGGTTAACAGCTGTCTGCCTGCCTCAAGCTCTTTCAGTTACAGGAGAATGGTCCAGATTATGGCTTCTGGGGTCTATGTTATTGGCAGTCTGCCTTCAGTTGAAGTTGCAGGTGCAGATGACAGCAGACAGATGTGAACATACAACACAGTGACCCTGGATCGTGTGCACACAGCCCAAGTAATGGATGTGTTTATCAGCGTATTAGAAGCAACAAATTCATGCAGTTCCAGTGAGCACTCCCCAAGTCCAAAGGAAATCATACCAGGCCAAGTGACTTGCTTTAAATTTTCTTGTCAAGCAAGCTACCAGGACTGTTTTTTAGCATTTCCTTGGTCTTTTACATTGACTTTGGGAGGGGGGGAACCCAAGTTGCAAAAATCTTTCCATTGGCTTCCTGTGTTTGCATAAACATGTCAATCAGCTCTGAATCCTCTGCTCAAACAAACATTTTGTTTGATCAGAAAGATCATGGATTTAAAGACATCTGCGCCCCACCCCTTCCACCCCACAACCATCTCCCTGGAACTGAGCTCCACACCATGGCAGCTGAAAATGAGGAATCATATTCCTTCTAGCCATTTACTCTTTGTTGATATGAATCGTTCAAGTTATAACAGCATTCCTTAGGATTTCTGCACACATAGCTCACAGACACAGCAGTCTGTTCTCATAAAGACTACAGTTCCCTAAGAAGCACTACATTTAGTACCCACCCTTCAACGTCAGAACACTGAAGAAGCTCAGTCCTTTGCAGTAAGACTGAATGAATCTGTTTCATGTCCACGTTTACCCTATTAAACACAGACATTTCAACAGCTATAAAATTAAATAATTCTGTCTTTAGAAGTATTTTTCTTAAAACACAGACTGGCAGGTTTTCATTTACACAAAATACTTCAGCCAAGAGCAGGCTCGTTAGCTGCCAGGCTTCACTTTGTCTCAGTAAATTAGCCGAATGCAAATGAGCCGAGGTCCATGAAAAATCTCCTTGATTGCTTCTCCTGGTTTTGCCTCAAACCCTTCAGGGCTCAGATATTTCTCACCACACTTTCAACTTATGCATATTTGCATGAAAATGACACTTTTTTAAAAAGTCAGTGTCTAAAAGCCCTCAGAAGGCATTTTGACAAGACATGGACCAGTCTTTTTTTTTTTTTTTCCCAGAGAAGTTAGCTTTGAAATGGTGAGAAATAATTAGATAGGGACGTGCTTATCTTAGGAGAGGTTGGCAACTTAAGAGCTTGAGAACTCCTGGCAGACTGAAAAAAGACAGATGCGCTCAGGTGGCTGTATGTCCTTCATGGTGAAACCAGGTGTGGGGGCCATAATTTTAAAAGACAGCAGTTAAGTTAGAAAAGAATGAAGGGTTGGCAGGCAACTAAGAAGATCAATAAAAGCCTACCCTGGGAAGGCATGGCCTGGCACTAGTCCTCATTCAGACACTGTGACTTTGGACAAGTCATTATCCCCAACAGCAACTTCCCAGGACTCAGCAGAGGCTTCGCAGTGGCGCCATGCTCAGTGCCCCACCATAGCAGAGTACATCACTAGCTGCCAAAGAAACACAGGCTAGGGTGAACAGGCTTTGAACAGAAAAGGCTGAAGTCAAGTCAATTTTTTTAAAAGTCACTTATAAACCTTGGTATTTTATCATTAGTTTCTTATTACCCCTGACACCTCCCCTCTGCCAAGCTGCCAGCTGTGAGTCAGCATGCCAGGTCCTTGGGGTTGAGAACCACTAGGCTCCCTGCTGCACTGGCTGCCCCGGGGAAAGGGGACATTTTTAATGATGCTTTAATGGAGAGGTTTGACTGGAAAAGAAAGGTTGAGCTGTACAGGGCAATCAATAACAAAGGTGACTTCCTCAAGGGTTTGTTGTAAGGAGCAGGGAAACACTGTTGAATGCAAAGTGCTTGGTGTGATATGGGAGAAGTGTCTAGGTGTCAGGAAGGGTCCATGCTGCTCAGGGACACCAGAGAGAACACGAGACACACTCCAAGTAGACAGAGGAGGGGGAGTCAGATCATACCCGGAAGTCTCCAAAATAAATTTCATAGCTGTGATGCTTCAGTATCAAGACATATGGACTCTCCACCGTATATAAAATAGAGGGCCACCCATGCCATTTCTTCTCAAGCAAGACAGGTATATCTGAGACCATGTTCCCATAGGCCCTGCGAACCTGCATCATCACCAGCACCCCAGATCCCACAGTGGTTCCGTTCCACAGTACCACAGCATGCTGGGGCTATGTAAAACAATCTCAAGGCTGTTTTCCAGAAAGATCAGTTTATTCAAGTGACTACTTAGTGTCTACTCGATGCACCCTACTCTGCAGTGTGTAAGTGACTGGGCACACTGGGCTTTAAAATTGAGCTCACGATCCAATTGTGTGAAGGGGTCTTTGCTTTCCATCGGCCACCCTCGCAGCAAGCATCCTTGGTATGCTCTGCTCCCCAGCATGCGCTTCCTGATGCCTCGCTTTGATTTCTCACCTTTCTTATAGTTTACCTAAACCTCCTCCCTCACTGTCTAACGCTTTATCATGCTCTGTTTATTGAATTTATGTAACCCAGACATTTACTGCCCATTTACATATTTGGGGTTTGTATTTAACCCAAGGGGGTGCAAGCACCCTGAACGCAAGGACTGTCTCTTTTACTTATTGCTGTATCTTCAGCTTTAACAGTGTTGGATGCAGTTGACAACTGGTTTTGTTGAAGGAATGACTGCCCGCTGCCTGGCTCTTCTGGGTCAGTAAATGCCCTGGGCACTCACCTCTCCAGTTTGGTGGTGTAAGTAGGGCATTGCTCAGGCTTTTCTGTGTGCAGTGGCAGGCGGCCACCCCCTTTTACCTTGACGAGCTGTTCTGAGGACGTCCAGATTCACCGATTAATAGTTCAAGTGTTCTCAGAATGCAGTCACAGTTTGTTTGTAAATTGTTCTGTGGGTACTCAGATTTTTTTATAAAAGCACATCATAAGCCACACTCTAATAGTGTGAAACGTGTCAGCTTAATTATCCCCTGTAACAGACAGAACAAATTAACCTTCTCAACCATCCTCCCCCAGCGAGCTTACTCCTTCCTGCTAAATATTGCTCCCATCTAATCTTTGCAAAAATTGTGAGCCTGGACAACCTGGGTGGCCCAAATTCCCCAGAGGCCACAGGACTGATTTCCTTTTCCCTCTGACCTGCACGCAGGGCAGGGGACTGGCTTGGCACTAAGCAGGGGTATGGAGTGGGCCAGAGTACCATTTGCAGCATCTGTGGGATCCCGTGCCCTCTGGGCCCTGGCTTTCTGCACACGCAGCAGGCTCACTGCACTGAGATTAATTCCATCTCCGTACTTTCTATCAATTCCAGCCAGCGGGGCTCATGGTCTTAGCTGAGCATCGGGCATTTTCCCCATCAGTTCTTTATGAGCAGTTGAAGAACAGAAAATGGAGAGGCAGACAGAGGCCATTAGGTTTTGAAGAACTCTTTATTTTCTTTATGGCCTTTCTCTTAGGTTTCTCTTCTGGTGACTTTCCAGCTCTTTTTTTTTTTTTTCCTGATTTGCTTATTCATCTGTTACTTATTCACAAATCCACCTTGTCCTGGAGATGCTGAACTTCAAAAGGCCCACTGTGGATTGGGAACTGAGGTAGATAATAACATGTAAGGATGAAGAAGACAAAACACTGCACCGATCTTCAGGTTTGTCGTGTCAGGAGGTACTTCTGGCGCCCCACTGTGCAGACAGGCACCTACTCCCACCAGTCCTCAGAGATTTCCTTTCTCACTTGAGCATGCAAGAACCTGGTCTGGGCCCTCCTTTGGAGAGCTGGATGGAGGGGTGGGGATGAAGGAAGGAGCATTCAGGAATGTAATCATGTGTCTCAGGAAGTTCAAGAGAGAAGAGGCTGTGTGAGACTTGAGGATAATGAAAAAAAGCAGGATTAGTTCAACAACTGAAATCAACATGAGATACTACAAGTAATCTAGAAGGGGAGTTGCTGCTCAAGGGGGTTTGGGGAGTTAACTTAGCTGGAAATGGAAGGATGGTAGGAAAGACGCGACTAAGAAAATATGGAGTCTGCTCAACAAGGGTTTAAACACCCAAGTTGGGAGGGGGGTGGTTAGAGCCTTGCTGATTCTCAGGGAGGAGTCCCAGATGCTTCTGACTCCACTGGAACCATACTTAGGGAGGATAAGTTTTCCCTCTGGTGGGATGACTTGCACCAGATGTGCTGGGCCTGTGAATCAGTTATTCTGGCAGTGCAGAGTAAGATGGTCAGGTCAACCCTAGGTGGAAAAGGCATGCTCCAAGTAATGCTTATGGAATCCCCACTTTCTACACAGGGGTTGTGAGGACAGAGAAGGCGGCAGCTGGGACGCCAAGACAGAGCTGCAAGCTTTCTGTCAACTGCCAAAGGGAGTTGACAACTGCCAAAGGGAGTTTCTGTCAACTTGCCCTTCCCACCCCAATCACATTAGCATCTGAAGAGTCCCTTCATCATCATGAAGTTGTTAGTCCTAAATTAGCTCTCTGACTTGGTGTTTGGTATCAAAACACTTAAAAATTAAATGCTTGAATGTATTCATTGCTTGAGCTCTGACAATGTTTCCACCACTTTTAAAATGATTTTTTGGTTTGTTTGGTCTCATTTCATCATGGTGGAACTAATTGGATGGTGTGGACACTCACTCACTGACCCTCAGGGCTGCAAGTGTGTCAACTCTGCAAGAGAGCAATCACTTCTTCCGCTGTCCTTGGGGCTCCCACGCAGTAAGTGCCTTCTCAGCAGCAATTGGGTGAGCTGGCATTGGTTCCTTCCTGCCTTCTCACACCAACCATCTTGTAATCAGCATCCACATTCTGCCTGGCTTCACAGAGAGATCCCAGTGGCACATACATCCCTAGTAAGAATCTCCACATGACTCGCAGGACATATAAACAGCATAAGCAAGTTGCCAAAATGTCCCCCCCTTCACCTATCAGTAGTCTGATTGTATTAGAAGTCTTTCGTTCGTTCATTCATTCATTCATTCATTCATTCATTCATTCATTCATTCATTCATTCTTGTATCAAATATGCATCTTTTCTCAGGTTTACATTACCACCATAATAGACACAGTGTCACTTACTTGGTCAAACATACACCTTTGTGCTTTGCAAGCAGTCACATCTATATCCTTCTGAATGTCCCTCTCTTCACACATCTCTGGAAGCCATAGCCCCTCTTCAGGGACACTTCATACCAATATGGATGCTCATACGTCTCCAGGACCCAATGGCTAAAGGCTGAATACCTTGTAGAGCCCTGTAGCCCACCTCTATTTAGATCAGCTGTAGCCACTCTGTAATTTGTGTGAGATACCTGAATAAAACCCCTGGCCCCACCCACTACCAGGGGCCAAGACTCTAGAACCCCTGGAAATAAGGCTGATGTTGCCTCTAGGTAGCTTCTAGAACCCATGAGATCTCTGAGGCGTGTTGTGCATGCCTGGGATGGGTGAGGGAAGATGGGGTTGCTAGCAGCCCCCAGGGGCATATGTTGCCTCCCCCAGCACCTGCCAACATTACATGGAATGGCAAAAACTTTGAGATTAGGTAAAGGATTGCAAGAGGGGAAAATTATCCTGAATTATCCAAACAGGGCTGTATCTTACCACATGACTTACTAAGAGAAAGGAAGAAAAGGATTTCAAATCAGAGAAAACCTCAGAACTAGAGGCAGAGATCAGTGTCAAAGAGACAAGGTAAGGAGATAGGAGAAAGAAAAAAAAAACAAAAACACCCTACTTTCTTTCCCTCCTACCCTTCTGCAGGGAACATGGGTCCATTCACAGCCCATTTCAATGCAGTGCTGTTCACTTCAGACTTCAAAACCTCAAGAACTGGTCATTTCTTACAGTGTCACAGTAAATGAATACAGAAGGACTAGGTGCCTTCGGAGTGACCTAAAGATCTGTGGATGGTACATGAAAGATTCATTCTCCTGGGAGTATTAAAAAAAAAATTTAGAGAACTGGTGACTTTGGAGATGACTCTGTAACAGACCCAGACCCCTTTGCCCTCCAGCAACTTAAAAACAGCTCCACGAGTAAGCACAGGAGAGGAGAGTGGTTCCAGTCAAGAAGTAATTTGTCAAGTTCCTCCATAGAAGAGAATGTACCAACATTTGGTAACCAAAACCAGGACATAGCGACCAGGAGATGGTGACATGCTCAAGAGCTCCCCTTGCTTCTAATGGCTTGTTTCTGTTTCTGTATCCTACTTGCTTTTATAGTTATGCAGTTTTTGCCCTTATAAACCCCAGTGTAGCTTTACTCAGGGCTGTTCCCTTACCTGAGGGGTAGTCACTGGCCAACGAATAAAGGTTTGAGATTTAATCAGAACTTTGACTTAGTTTCATGTGTAGGGTTACCCTTTAACAGGCCCCAAAGAATGAATAAGGGTAGGGTGCAGATTTTCTTTCCAATTAATGTTTTTGTGTTCTGTGGGTATTGTTTACATTACAAGGCACTATTTGCAATAGCTAATATATGGAAACAACCTACATGCCCCAAAAGAGAAGAGTGGATCAAAAAGATATGGTATCTACACATAGTAGCATACTACTCACTATCAATCAAAAAGGATAAACTCATGCCATTTGCAACAATGTGGATGGAGCTTGGAGGGATCAAGCTCAGTGAAATAAGCTGTAGGGGAAAAATATATAACCAAATGATTTAACTTACAGCTGGAATGCAGGAAAGCTGACCAAGAAATCAGGAAAATAAACTGGATAAAAAATCAGGATAAAACTAGCATGCTAACCCTAGACCTGAGGCAAACAGCAAAGGCGGGGGAAGGTAAGGAGTCAAAACTTTGGGACAAGCGCACAAGGGATTATAGTTATGGTTCACCGGTGCTGTGGTGGAGGGAGAACTATGGGCATTACACATGAGGGAAGAACAATTATGCAAGAAAATTAAAAAAGGATAGGGTGCAGAGATAGGGGTAACATGTGCAGGATGCAGTTCACAAGACTAGGGAACATGACAGGCCCTTACAGGAAAAGGCACAGGCATGAGGTAGAGAGGCTGACCTGTGATTAAGTAGCAACTCTGTTAGCCACATCAATGCTTTGGTTCCACCTTTTCATTCCCTCTGGGAGAGTCACAGGGATAGGTCAAACTTTAACCAAGTCTGTCTCATAAGCAGGCTGAGGCATTTGGCTTTATTGCAGAAAATGGTCAGATTCATTAGCCAATCAGTGAAAGAAAGAGCTGACTTCAAGCAGTCATTCCTTTACTAAACAAATAGGTTGTGCTCTTCCTAGAAGGCTACTTGAAAAGTGCACAAATGGCCCAAAGGCAGAGGAGAGGCTCCCAGAAAGAAAGCCTTCCATACAAACATACATTCACCCTGCAATGGTCCCCCAAGCTGGGCTTAGGCACACCAAGTGTCAAGGATGGGGGGAGACAAAATGTTTGTAGAAATGTAGCTCTGGGTGGAAAGGTTATGTTTATGCCCAGGAGAACAGGTGGCGACAAGGGTGCTACCTAGGTAAGTCCTTGCAGTCATCCCACCCAAACCAGACATTCCTGAGGAGGCCCCACACCTCCCAGAAATGTGGTTTTTGTTTTTGAGCACCTAGTTACTTCTGCCTGAGTTCAGGCTGGTCCAAGGTCAGCAGGAGTCTCTCAGTTATAAAATTATATTGATGCCTACATTTTCCAAGACCGTGAGAGGGGAAATGGGGCAGACCTGCTTTATCTACATATCTTACTGATTTTAGAATACTATCTTAAAAATTGCATCTCACCCAAATGATTAATTTCAGCAGAAATGCTTATCATGCCTTCTTCACCCCCTTCAAATCGCAATTATTATTAGTTGGAGTCAGAGCCTCTTGGAACTTATAATTTACTTTTAATTAAGTGCCAAACTGCTTCCAACTTTTGCACAGACCCTAAGGATTTCTACAACACTTCTAATTTAATTTCAGATGTCTTTCCAGCACAGAAAGGAATGCAGAAATGCAGTTGATTATGGAAATACTAGTGGAGGAAATCATGGTATGTTTTTAACCAAATTGTCAAAGAACACCAAAGCATTTTGCTTAAAAGAAGTACTAAGATATATTTTGACCAGATGTGTATTAGACTCAACAGCCAATAGTTTAGTTCAAAAGTCAACATAGAAATAAAAATCACATTTATATAAACTTATCTTTGTCCAGAACCAAAAGCAGTTATGAGAAGTATAGTATGAACTAATAGTGGGTCATGAGTTGCCAATATGCAGAGCAATGATGTCTATTAAGGGTTCTGCACTTGTTGGCTAAAGATTCACAACTAGCTAGACAAGACATAAAGACCCAAAAGTATTTAAGAACTAAGGTAACTTAGAACAGATGAGTATCTTCATCTTCAAAGATACCACCCACTCTAGACAGAATCAATCTCTTCTTTTTTCTGTTTAGCTGAGATTATTAATAACCAGAGAATGGTGCTGGTAAACTGAATAAATGATCTTTCATAAGGGCAGAATTCCAACTGGCATGTATCAGAAATAATCCAGATTCTGAAGTAATCTTATATTCTAGGATCTGAATGTACATTTAATATATTTTGAGACTGCCTTCCTTAATGTCTGCGTTTTATTCTCCAACTAAATCCTCCAACCTGACTAAAAATTCAGTGCTGAATTCTAGCTGTAAACTACTTTCCTTTAGAATTTAGTGGATATTTTTCTACTGTCATCTCATACCTGGGATTGTTGTTCAGCAGTATTGAAGTATTTCTGATTTTTGATTTTTTTAAAATCTACTTTGCTTTTAAGCAAAAGTTAAAAATCTTTTTAGCTTGAAAATCTTTTTCCAAAGGAAAAATTTTTCCTTTTGAGCATTTCCTGATGGCATGAGTCAGGAGGGATTGTGCTCATCCACTGAGAAGGCAAAACTTGAGTTACTTCTGTCCGGTGATGTTAGTTTGGGGAGTTTTCCTTTGTTTTATATAAAGTAAAAACATTTTATGATTTCTTCTCCTTTGATAGCACTTTTCCCTTTGCAATCATTTTATTGAGGCTTTAACAGGAAAAATGGATGCTGTAACTCTATCTTCCTGCTTTATCCGGGTTATCATTTTCTAAATCATGGTTTTTCTCTGTAAAGATGAAATATTTATTAATAAATAATTCCACTGGAACACTGCAGATATCAAGCCTACTTACTGTATTTCTTCATGTTTCACTGTCGTGCAAATAATAAGATCTTAGGTAAAACTGAGGAAGTGATATTAATGGTGCTAGTTAGGAAATCTTTAGGCTCTCAAAATCTTTATTTCAATGATCCGTTCTCCATAGGGGTTCCTTGAAAGAGAGAAAAACAGTGAAGGAAAAGTGATGATAATATTTTGTTACCAGAGAGGGTTGTGGTGCCAGATCATCTTGAGGCTGAAATGTGTTGAGGTAAAACATAGAAATGACTTAACCCAGACCTAAGTAGGTTAAGCAAGCTAGAGGTAGATGTGGCCACACTTACCACCTTCAGTGATTCTAAGAGCACCCTTAGAGCTGAGATTTCATTGTTTGCTAGTACAAAGGCAAACAGATCTATAAACCACAGCAACAAAGGAAAGCAAGAAGACAGATGAATTTTGAACAATTTTTCCTGGGATTTGATGAAGACAGCAGTCCTAAAAGAGGAGAGTGTGGATCCACAATCAGGAATGAAATGGGAAGGGTACACTTGCTTCTAGAATCCCTGGCTACCTAACACTCATACCACTTTGCTTTACAGGGAAGAAAAGACAGAATAGCTGTTTTTTTTTAACCTGCCTTGTTTGGTCCAAGTAAGAATGAGTCCCTCACTGAGGCAAAAGTCAAATCTGCACTACCACTGATCACTGCTTTGACTCACCAGATGTGTCTCCCTAACATTAGGGGACATGCTCTCACATGTGTCAAGTGTGGGAGTTGCACAGGTATTGGGATTTTATCTCTAGATGCTGATATATTCTCAATAGAAAAAATTGACTTATTAAACACCTTAAAAAAACTTTATAAAGGATTTGACTAGATGTCAATAATCTACCCTCATGCAGCCCCAACCCTCCAGTTAGGGATAAATGGCAGGAGGAATGAGTTGAATGTGTTCTGCTATTAAGCCAAGCTTTAGAATTGAAAAGGTGATCTTGAGGTGAGGGAAGAAAGGCAAGCAATCCACCAACAGTCATACTGCACCCAGCACCAGACGGTCTTGGTTTTACAAATATTTCATCTTCATGAGTGAGGCAACTGACTATCTGAGGCAGTTGGAGAGCCTTGCTGAAGGGCACATGGGGGGTGAGCAGTGCACACCAGGCACGTGAGACACAGTCTGAGTGGAGATGGTGTACTGGTGTGGCAGAGCCCTCCACAGTCATTCATGCATGACCCCTTCTTGGCAAGACTTCAAGAAGTGCCCTGCACCTCAGAGAGCATCATTAAGCCCTTATGAAAAGTGATCCTAACAGACATTTTATGGAGAAAATTGACATGAATAAGTTTTCTGTACACAAACAACCATAGTTATAAATATCTATACTTAATTAGCTGTGAGTCAAACTAAACTGTATTTTTATTATTTGTTGGAGGTACTCATTAAAATGTTTCCTCTTAAGAGATCTTGAAATTTATCTTGATATTTAAATTGTTAACCCAGCAAGAGAAAGTTAAGGCTTAAATGTGTATTATCTCCCTTCAAGAAACACCTGGGCTGGTGATTGAACTTATAAACAAAATATGTGCAAATATCTTTCAAATGAACATGAAGTCAATCAAGTTTTCATTTAGTTGAAATTTTTGGTTTGCATGCATGTGGGAATGCAAGAGGAGAGTTGAGTCGAGCTGTCTGAATTTTCACAGTATTATTGATTTGCCTTCAGGCAACAATTATCCTTCAAATCACCTTACTTCATCCTTTATAAAATGATACAATTGCCCCTCCTCCTGAGAAAACCTGCCCTGGAAATCAGCTTGCAAACAAAACAACATGGCAAGCCCAAGGTCTCAGGCTCTTGCAAAAATAGCTTGTGCCTCTTCGTGTGAATTCAGTGACTGCACCCAGCAAAGTGCTTTTAGTAGGTCTTCAGTTCTTGTTACTTTTCCTTATTTTTAAAAACAGTTCACTATGGACTGAGGGGGAAGCTGTTCTACAACTGTCACTGCAACAGATGCAAACTTGGCAAATCCACCAAAATCTCTAATTACATGGTTGAAGGTTGAGCTGCTATTTTAGATGCTAAAATACAGGCTCTCCCACTATCTACAAGTAGTATATTCCTATTTGGTAGTATTTTGTAAGTTATTTTTTTGGTCTGTGAGTGCTCAAGAATATTACCATATAAATGATTTCATGTAAATGAATGAATGTTAGTGTTCTCAGAACTGTTGTACTAATTCTAAAATGGGGGGAGGGGAAGCTCTCTTCCTTGTGACCATCCTGGGACCAGGATTCCTTGAGCATGATGGAATCAATCCCTAGAACACTTGGGTATTCCGTCCCTAAAATCTGGTTGAAACTGATTAGAGAGCTTATAGTAAAAACGTACCAGTGTCTCATTATCCGGAATCGCAATCCTCTAGAGAGCATTCAGTCAAAGTAGACCAGCTGGGCAGTTACATTCCTGGTCTCCATGGAAGACGTAATGGATTTTGCATAGACCTATCAGATCTCAATTCCATCATTTTTTAAACCTATTTTCACTTCTATGAGATTATGCATTAAGTAGGAAGCACCATGCTTACCTATGATTGGTGAAGACTTTAAGGTCATAGGCCACTTTCTTGCTAAGTTAAGTATTAGTTACACCATCTTCTAGTTAAAGGAAGGTCATGTTCTTATACTGCTGAAAATCTCAAGGTTAACTCTAACATCAAGCACAGTCTTTCGGTACATGAAGGTCACAGATAAGTGCAAAAAGGCTTTTGGGACAGCCACTTAAATGTAGTAAGACTTTCTAGAATTCTTGGTTCCAGCCAAGCAGACTTTTCAGCACAGGATGGACTGGAGTTGGTGGGATGCAGCTCCAGAGCTGAAAACCAAATAGGATGGGAAGAGAGTAGCAAGAAGACTAAGGGGAAAGAAGGCTGGGAGCAGAGCAAAGTCATTCCCTTTCCAGGAAACTGGAGGCTAATGGGTATTCAGGTGTGCAGTGCTCTCCTCTCCTCTTGCCCAGCACTCCCCTGCAGGAGGGGGAACAGGGCAGAGAAAGAAGTGGTTATTAAGGTTCTGCCATTCCCCTACAGGCTGCACCAGGTGGAGTTAAACAGCAAGGGAGATTTTGCAGTAGGAATCAAGACTGTTGCTACAGGAGTGAGAGGCTGAGAATTGAGCTCCATTGTCCTAAAAGACAGCAGACTTCCGTACTGGAGGGAACAGAGGAAAATGACTTGAGGATATTGAGGAGGTTGTCAGTCACTGCTATTAGTAGTTAAGCAAACAGACAACCTGAACTCTTGGCACATTCTAGAGAGAACAGACACAACTACAACAGTGAATTAGGAGTTATTTGAATGCATTCATTTTCTTTCTTTGTTGCCAAACAACTACCTTTGCAAACTTTCCTTGGGGGATCCCTACCTGTATCTTTGGGACCTAACTCCCAAATGTCAGCAAAACAAATAGAATCAGTATCTCCCAGATATCAAGTCACAGAAAAGGCTGAATAAAAAGGAAGGAAAAGGAAAACAACTTAGATCAGGTACACCAGTGTCTTGAATAAAGGCTGTAAGAATGGCTCTCAGCCAATGCTCACCATGAACTGAACTACGGCCCTTAAGTCCTCTCTGAAAGATGGGGTAACTTTGGGGCACAAGATATTGGCAAAGGGAGCCTAGATAAAGCCACCAGGAAAAGAAAGAACTCTATTTTGAGTCAGGAAAGTATCCCACAACCCTTCCTATTAAGAATGATAAAGCTTTAAGAGATTGTTTTTATGTTACAGTTGAAGTTTGAGTCAACTGAGGAAGGTTCTTGCAGCCTTTCGTTCTAAAGGACAGTCCATCCAGGACTAAGCTCTCTAATCAAAGCAGGGTGAAAGTTCCCATTCTAGACTCTTAGCACTGAGATTTCACCCCAATCCCAGATCTCCCAGTGGCCCACAACAAACCACCTGTGGGAAGAGGAATAGGAGAAGTGGAATGAGTAGCTCCTGAAGAGGTAGTCTCTAGCTGATGGTCAACCCACAGTTTTTCTGTCAACTCAGTACTCGTATTTGCTTTTCTGTTTGTCACAGTTAGTGATGTTCAGTTTCCTGCTCCTGTTTTGACTTCTTGGGTACATTTTGTGATGATGAATGAGATAAAGGGAAAGAACTTAATCTAGGGGATTTACTTGTTTTGATGAAGGAAATTCCTGATTTCTGAAAGGAAACAGAAAAGCAGAGAAGACATTAATAGAAAAGAGATATTAACAGATAATCCTGGTCTTCAAGTACCCATATATATCCCTCACTTCAGTTAGCATTTCTGCAACAGCCCAGCAGCAAGAAATTACCCTTCTCCACCAGAAAAAGAAACAGCAATGCAAAGAGAAACTATTACAATTACTCCCAGCCTTCAGCTACCCCAGCACAAGCCTGGCTGAAGTCAGCAGCTACAGCCCGGTCCACTTTGGAAGCAGAAGGTGAGAGAAGGGGATTGGTGAGGTGGGGGCCAAACAATCTCCTGGATCTCTCAAACAAGAATAAATTAACGACTCCTACTGAGGTGTATTTTGTTTTATTTTTCAAAGTCCCACGTGTTCACCTCCAATACAGCCTACCCCTCCTTTATTATCAGTATGTACAAGAAAAGGTTGTTAATGCTAAAAATTTAAACTCACCAAACAATTATTACATGAATTGATTCATTCACATGAATAAGTTCATTTTCCTTTCCTTAAACAGTAAAGAGAAAAGTCCAAGTCATGTCACCTCCACTAGTTCTCAGTTTTTCAGTGTTTTCAGTGTCTTCTCTGACCATTCCAACCCATTCCCTCCAGAAACAGAGTCCAGCAAAGTAAGACAAACTAGAAGCCATTTCCTATTTCCATGTGTTTCCCTGGGTGGTTCAACCTGCTATCAAACTCCACTTTTCATGTCTCCTCAGGACGGCCTCCTCCAGTGAGAGCTGAGGAAAGTTGGTGAAATCTCTACTGAGGACGGCAGAAGGGCAATTCTTACTTCTAGCCTGAAAAAAACCACTCTGGGAGAAGAGCAGGGATGCTGTGAAAGAATCTTCATGAGTTCATGAACTACATACTTATCTGTGACTTGTTGGAAACAAAAGCTCTTTTTTGAAATTGAGGTATCACTGAAATATAACATGAGATTCAGGTGTTCAGCATAATGATTTGATATCTGTGGTGAAAGCCTTATAAATGTACTGTTTTAGCGGCTGCAAATCTGTGACAGTGTTAAGAACTCGAACCATGCAGCAATCAGGACACCCCCAGGACTTATCTGTCACATGACTAGAAGGGTGTAACTTTGGTCCCCCTTAATTTGTTCTGCCCCTGCAACTCCCACCTGTGGCAAACACCAACCTAATCTCTACCTATGAGTTTGATTCTTTTTTAGATGCCACATGTGAGAGTCCATGGTATCTGTTATTCTCTGACTTGTTTCACTTAAATGCCTTCAAGGTTCATCTCCTTTATCACAAATGCCAAGATTTCTTCCTTTTCTTTCAGTTATCACCTTAGATTATGTTAGCAGGGTTTATCCCAGTTGACCAATTCCATTCTCTCCACTTCAATACATTCCTTTGTTGCAAAAATGCATACTGAACCTGATAGTTGAGGAAAACATCCTACTGATGTGCAGGGGATTGTGGGGAAGTGATAACTGTTGACTTGAGCTTTGGCTCCCAGACATAGACAACTGGATCTGCAGTTGGTGGGGAAGGCTACCTACATTAGAGGAATTCGAAACGAGAGGAAGAAGTACACCTGTGTTATAGTAAAAAAGCTGCTCCTCACAGCTGACTGATTTATTATGCATACTGCATTATAATCACTAATCTAGGCTACTGGAAGCAGCAGTGGACATGATGAATGAGGGTAATAATAAAATAGACATATACTTATAAGAAAAGTCAGATGAAGATAAATGCAATTGAGAAAACTAAGGATTGGCTAAGAAGGGCAGGGAGTATTAGGACAGAGGTTTTATTATTATTTTAAAATACTGAAAAAGGTATTTAAAATACCAAGGAAATGGAATTTTAAATGGTATTGATGTAGACTGGAAGGAACACAAAGAAGGGATTTAGTGAATTACCTGCACATTTATGTTTAGGGGAAAAGCATTCCTGAGCAGTATGAGCAAAGACCCTGAGGTAGAGGAAAACTTGATGTATCTGAGAGGCAGCGAGAAGGAAGGAGCTATAAACAAGGGGTAAGAACTAGATTTTTACTTAATGAGAGATGGGATGCCACTGGGGAGTTTGAACCAGTGGGAATGAGAGGAGTTTAAATACATTAGACAAAACAACTGCCATGGAAAACACTTGAGGGTGGCAAGGGTGGGCATGGAAGAAGCTAAAAGTGAGAAAGAGGAGGAAAGTAACACAACAGGGAAATAAAGCAAGAACCCTATTTTGTATATTTTCATTTTAAGACATCTATTTTTTATTTACATATAAAGCAACTTGGTGCAAAATAAAAGATGGCAATCCCATTTTCCTAGTTAGAATAACCATTGCTCAAAAATAAATGCTTTAATCAACATGTCTACGTATGCCATTCAATTTAAACTCACATATTTAATATTGTATATCATATGAAGGAAATTTTTAAAGTATAAACTTTCAAATAAACCACATGAATAATTCCTTCTAGCTTTGTTCATGCTGCTGCAAATGACATGAGTTTAGCTTTTTTAATTGTTGAATAAAGTTTAATTGTGTAGAGATATTACAATTTTTTGATCCATTCATTTGTTTTGGGGCATTTGGGTTCTCTCAAAGCCCTGGTTATTATAATAGCACTGCAGTAAATATAGGAGTGCGAGTTTCCTTTGAATTAGTGTTTTTGTATCCTTAGGGTAGATTCTCAGAAGTGGTATCACTGATCAAATGATAGCTCCATTTTAGAAGTCCGAGATACATGAGATATAGAGAGACCAAATAAAAGGACACAAGAAAAAAGTTAACTAAAAAACTGATAATAGAACTAAAATATACACAAAGGGAAGGGAGGTAGGAATGGGCATAAGGGATCATAAGGATTTGTTCATGGGTGATATGGTGGTGGGAAAATACAGCAGTGGGGATATACAATGATGTAAGAATATATGTACGTAATCAATAAAAAACCAAATAAGCCATGAGATTTATCAGTCTCTATGTCCATTTGTGTTTTTAAATAAAACAGGGTCAAACATCATATTGTATAGCAACAATATTATTATTAGGGGTTTGACTTGAGAGTTATTTTCTCAAAATCTACCTGAATATAAAGTTATTTGATTTTCTTAAAGTGTGATTTGAGGTAATAACTAATAAAGGAATACATGAGTAGGTAAGAGAGATAGATCATTTCAATGTTCAGGTACCTCCAATGACCACCTAGGAGAGCAGAAAAACAAGGAAGCAGGACATAAGGACCAGGAAACAATCAAAGGGGGTGTATGCCCACCTACAAGCTGTCCTCCAGCAGCATTCACTGTTCAGCTGCATAGGTGATGCTAGCTTTTCCAGGGCAAGACTTTGACTCATATGTCCTAGTGTGAGGATGATTTAAAGGGTGAAGATGTTTGCAAGGAACTGACTTTAAATGAAGAAACATTGATTCCAAAAAGAGAGAAAATGTGAAATAACTTAATTCCCTTTCCTCACTTTTCTGAGTCAGGGTATAGGAAAGTTGGTGATGGGGTAGGGAGCACTGGTAAATCAGTATTGGTTGGCACAATGGGGCACCTTATCTCCTTTAATAAACACAGCAAACTGTAACAACATCATCATCAGCAGCAACAACAACAATAAAACTAACCAAAACAAAAAGACACTCCTCTGAATAGGAAAAATAATATTTGCATACCATATACTTGACAAGGGGCTGATACCAAGGATATACTAAGAACTCACATGCCTCTACAAAAAGAAAACAACCCAATTTAAAAGCAGGCAGAAGAAATAAATACTCCAAAAAAGACATGGAGATGGCCAACAGGCATGTGAAAAATACTCATCATCACATATGATCAGAGAAATACAAATCAAAGCCACAATGAAATACCATCTTATGCCTGTGAGAATTATTCATATTAAAAGGGCCAGAAATAGTAAGTGCTGGTGAGAGTGCAGGGGAAAAAGGAACCCTACACTTTTAGTGTAGGAACTATACTTTTAGTGGGAATGTAGACTGCTCTAGAACTTATGAAGTTGTCTTAAAAGACAACAGACGAATCTGCCATATGACCTGGCAATTCTTCTCAAAGGTATCTACCCAAAGAGCATAAAAACATCAATTCAAAAGGAAACTTGCACTCACTGAAGTATTCATTACAATAGCCAGGACATGGAAACAGCTTAAATGCCTCCAAACCAGTGAGTGAGTAAAGAAGATGCGGTATAGCTATAAATGGAATACCACTCAGTGATCAAAACAGGTAAACTCTTGCCATTTGCAGCAACATGGATGAAGGTGGGAGGGATAATACTAAACAAAATCAGTGAGAAAGAGAAAGACAAATACCTAATGATGCCACCTCTATGTGGGACACAGACAAGCAAAACAAAGGGAAAGAAAAAGACAAACTAAAAAACTAACCCTTGACAGTTGACTGTGGAATGTGGCTAGTTACAGAGGGAAGGGAGGGAGGAACAAAAACAAAAAGAGGAGGGAGCAAAAGTGTCAATGGTGATGGACTATGGGTTTTTTTGGTGGTGGGCGCACTATATAACAATGCGTGAAGGTAGGATCATACATTTCTATTATGGCAACAAGATGTGAACAAATATTATTGATGCAATAAAAATTTAAAACACAAAAAGAAATATCATGTTTGCAATAAATACTCCCAGCTCCTGGAGCCCCACCTTAGTCTATTGGGCAAGTGACTGTGTGCTGATCCTATGGAATCAGGTAATGGACTCATATAAGGAAATGGTGAGGAAGGTGCTGGTGGAAAAGGCTACCAGGGGAGAGCATGGACTTGGGACAAAGTCAACCCTGTGAGAACTGAAGGATTGCTCTTGGTTTGATCTCAAAAAACAAGTATTATATTCCATCAAACTGACATTCTGTTGATATTTTTGGTTGGCAGAGGATGGTTTATCATTGTTTGTCCCACAGATGTGTTTAGAAGTTTCCAACTCTTTGAAAGTCACAAAGATAAGCAAAATTATTTCCTCCTTTTCTCAAAAATGTATCCTAAATGTCCTGTAAATGAGCTTGCTTTCTAAAGTTCAGTGAAGTAAACAGATTCCAGTTACTGGTAATGATTTAAAATAAGGCAATAAAAATGCCACAGCAGAGTGTGGTTTTTACCCTTTCCTTTTATCCTTCATGTGGCTCACTGAAACTATCATTGACATGGCTGGTTGAGTTGTGACTGACAGCATCTGTATTTATTAACATGAAAGGAATAAAAGGTATGGAGATAGGGGTTTGGGATGAGGGGCATTGGGGGTAGGGAACAGGCTGCATGGTTGAAGGAAAAGATTTACTTCTTTCTGGATTTCTCATCATAATGAGTGGTGGGTAAATCCCTGGGGTTTCTTGACAATCTGTCTGTTTCATAAAGACTAAGATTAAAGTCTCTCAAATATCAGCTAGTCCACATTGTAATTGCATTCCACTTTAAAATATCTCTACTTCAGCAATGTTACCAGCCTTGAAACATAAGATGCACAATAATTGCAAGAGAAATTTGACTGCTCCTTTATCCACATGGGTCCACATACCCAGAGAACAAATAAAAAGAAATTCCTCCCAGGGGATTTTAAAATAAATTACTAGAGAAAATTGGAGCAGAATGTTGGAAGTAAAGAATTCTTACTAGAAAATTCCCCCCAAAAAAATGATACTTAAAGAAGACTACTCCAAAAATCACATCACCGAGGCACAGAAAACAAGGTCTCTGTGTGTATAAGTAAGTGGTTTTCAACTGGCTGTCACAATTGTGGGTTGAAGGGTGTGACTAGTATCTTGAGGGAGAAGGTCAGCTATGTCACTCAGTATCAGTAGGGCAGATATTTCCTACAATCAGGGTCATCCTGGGATCTACTCCAAATAGCACCAGGTCTCCCTGTGTTGCACAGAAATGGCATAAAACATGAATGTACAGATGGATGATTTACTAAGCATTGGAGGCTTAGATAACCACCACCAGTTCAAGAAAAAGAGTACTGAATCTCTAGATGATGCCAAAAGCAAAGAAAGAAGTCTCTGCCCCCCTCCAAAAAAACCAGAAAAACAATAAAACTGAAGTCAAAGACAAAGGTCTGAAGCCAAGAAAACAGTGCTGAAAAAAGTTGACAGCCACTAAAATGCGATCCACATGTCACCCATCTTCCAGCAGCCGAGGCACTCCAGCTCCAAAGGCAAGCCAAATATAACAGGAAGAGCACCCCAAGGAGAAACGAATTTGACCACTATCCATCATCATGTTCCAATTGACCACCAAGTCAGTCATGAAGAAGGCAGAAGCCATCACCACACTGTGCTTACAGTGGACATCAAGGCCAATGGACATCAGCTCCAGCAGGCTGGGAAGAATGGCATTGATGTGGCTAAGGTCAGCGACCTGATCAAACCTGATGGAGAGAAGGCCTGGGTCGGACCGACTCCTGACTGGAAGTTTTGGAGGTTCCCGACAAAACTGGTATCATCTATATTGAGTACAGCTGAGTAAGTTGAAATTTAAATTTCAACATAAAAAGAGTATTATCAATACCTTCAAACCTCACCCTCCACCCTCCAGATGTCCTTTCACCTGAGGACCCTCCTTCTATTCTAATTGTCCTTAATTGGTTCCTATGTTCTCTTTGTAAATTATCATCCACCCATTTTAGTCTTACCGGTGTTGAAATCTGTATGCATGAAAGCCTGTCTGTCTCCTCTCATCAATTAGGGGCATTCTATCCATGCTGCTGCACAAACGGTCATGAGCTCTCTTTCCTTGCTGCCTCATCTTCCCTTGCATGGCAAGGGAAGATTTCCCCTATCCTGCTGGTTCTAGGAACTTGGGGTACTTTCAGTCCTGTGCTAGCATACATTATACTGCTGTGAACATTCTTGTCTGTGTAGTCAGATGCAGAACTCCTGAGTCATCAGCTAGATGGATTTTCAACCTTAGCAGATAATGGCGAGTTCTTTCCACAAGCGGTTGTAAAACCTGTGTTTCTGCATGATGGACTTGAGGGTACCTTCAGTGGGTATGTAACTGGGTCACTTAGCTGCTTTAGTTTGCATGTCTCTTATGATTCAGAGGGTTCAGTACAGTTTAGATGCCTATCGGCCATCTACACATCCCCATTCTGCAAAGTGCTTCTTCAGCTACCTTGTCCTCTTTCCACAGAGAAGAGTTTATGTATACGTCTAACATGAGCCTTTAGGGTCTTGTTAATAGCTTGCTTATAGCTGTCCCTTTCCTCCCCTTCTGTGTTTTTCCTTTTCCCCTGTCACCAATGGGTTTTCAATGAACTGAAGTTCACAGTTCTAATGTGGTCAAAGGTATGTATTTCTTTCACCTACTTAAGTCATTCTTACTACAGTGCAATCACAAAGGTAGTCATTTATGTCATTTTATACAAATTTCATTTACTCTGTCTTTCATTTTTGGACTATAATTCATTTTGAATTAATTTTGATATTTTCAGAAAGAAGTTTTGTTGTTTATTTTACTGCACAGTCTCAGCAACGTTCATTGAAATAATGGTTTTCCCACTGTTCCACAGTGACATGTGTTGTAAATCAAACATCCCAAAATATTTAAGTCTAATCCATTGGTCTTAGTTCTTTCATTTGTGTGCCAGTTGTTGAGGTAACCCCACATTGCCCTAAGGACAAGAGAAATATAGAAGTATAGAAGTTTTAAGTTTTGTAGAGAAAAATGTGACTCATTTTTCAAAGATATCTAAACACTTCTCAGGCTTTTATTTTCATGTGAATTTTAAAATCAGTTTTGTAAATTTTACTCACACATATTTTGCAAATGTTTATTTGGTTGTAATGAATTTTTGAATTGAAAGGGAGTGAACTTTTCAATATTAAACATTTTACAGCAATATATTTCTTCATTTAGAATGGTTTTCTTTAACTTAATACTGCTGTATAGTTGGCTGTATAGAAGTTTAAGAGAACACAAAGGACAGAATTGTCAATTCAGACTCATATGAATTATAGATCTTATTCAGTAGAACACACTAATAATTGAGAGATGCAGGATGAAGGATTCAAGATTCAGGCAAAATTTTCTTTCTTGGGAGCAATCCAAAACTATCCACCAGCTCCCCCAAATTTCTTCCTCTTCTGTGATTTGTTCCAGGTCAGACTTAACACATGCTGTTTAAGTGACAAGGAACATTTTAGTTAGAGGTTATCCCCATTTTATACTCAATAAATCATACAGGTTATGTACATTCTGTTAGCCATGCCTTCAATGAGCACACACTCTAGGTTTCTTTACAATAAAAAGCAATTTATTGGAAAACAACCCTCACTTATTTTCTGTTACCAAACAGTAGTTTCATATTCACTGAGAAATGTGGTTTCTAGCTTCTTTGCAAGGGGTTTGACACAGTTATTGCTTTTTATTGGGCATTTCTAGAAAAGAGAGGGATGGTTTAGAGGCCTGCTATTGCCTCTTTCTCTTCAAGTATCCTTTTTAGATGTACTTCTATTTGATGGCAGTGATGCTATTTTAAATGATATACTTCTTTTAAACATTAGTTCTAACAGTTTCCTATTGTTTTGTAGAAAAACAATTCATTTTTATACTCATTTTAAATAATTTTAAACATTTATTAATTCAACTGATTTATTCAGGTTATGTTACATTTTCTACTACCAGACCACATCATTTGCTGTAATGGGAATTTTTTTAAAGTCATACTTAATACTTATTTTTGGCATTTTATTCTACTGGCGAGTGGTGACAGCTTTCTTCCAAGTTGCAAAGGAAAATATGTCAATGTTTTACCATTAAGTATGAGGTTTGTTCTCTCTTTCTCTATTCTGAATTTATTAAGAGGTTTTATAATGTTTTTTTTTGTACTCACTGAGATAATCATATATCTTTCCTTTATTTATGTGACATTTATCACATTGATACATTTAAGAATATTGAAACAACTTTGTATTTATGGAACAAATCCAACTTGATCATGATATATCTTCACATACTATTCAATTCAACTTGCTAATATCTGGATTAACATTTAGCCATTTGTATTGGCAGTGGAACTAGTGTGCAATTTTTCTTTCTTGTCTTAGCCCTCATGAGGGTATAGTAGTCCAATAAAATAAACTGGGTAATATTCTTTTTATCTTATGGAAAAATTTTTGGTTTTGTTTTGGTATTATTTCTACATTAAATTTTGAGAAATGCACTAATTTCACAAACACTCTAATCCAAGCTCCTTAGTGTCAACTAACTTCCAGGTTAAATTGGCAATGTAAACACATGAAGCAGCAGATGATACTGTAGCAAAATAAAAAGGGATGATTTCAATGGTTGATTGGAAAATACCTCAATGCATTCAAGAATAAATCAACTTTTACATATATCCACAGATGAACAGACAAGCCAACATTAGCTCACTGTCACCAGCTTCTAGGTCTTGATGTTAAGGTTTACCAGTGAATACTGTACCTACCAGCCTCTCACTTTCAGTGGTTTTAATTTCTAAGCACTTGTTTCTGCCTCACTCCACCTAGCAGGTTGTGTCTTATTCCTAAATCCAGATATTTCTGAGGACATTCCATTGTCATTAGTCCCTCTGAGACTGAGACTGGTGTGAATAGATCTTCCAAGAGTTCATTACCTTCTTGCCCTTCTGAGAGGATACTCTCAGACTGAACAGATAAGAACGATTAAATCTCCTTGGTGGAGGCTTTTGGGTCTAGGCTCTAAAAATGCCTGTGTGATGACTTCAATAAGCCCTAACTGGGAACTGCAGTCTGTGATCAAAGACCACTATTTATTTTGCTGAAGATTGCCAATAAAACAGGGCCTTATGTAGTAGGTTTCGCTCAATAGCTAATACACAAGGGGGGGATGATATCTGATAGAGACTATCTTACTCACTACAATTATTTGCTGATCATTTATCTCTTCCTTTAAACTTGTGCCTAACCGTGAGCCTTTTATCCAGGATATTCTCACTGGACTAAGTTCCCTCAGACTTGACTTTAAATTGCAGCTCACCTAGACATTCACTCACATTCTTTTTCTTTCTTGAGGTTTTTTTGAGACTACTAGCTCCATGTCCTTTTCTACCCATCCTGTCTCTACTCATGATTGCAACACTCATACTATTGGGGTAGTCTTCATATTTCTGAAACTGCCTCCATCAAAATAGCAAGAACATAGTGTACATGGAGAGACCCCACATCATTTTGACTCCATGCAGTCGTCTTTGCAACAGAGTACAAATGCTTCACTGAAACTTAGATAGTGTATCTCTAAGGGCCATCAGCTGGCATAATGGGAAGTTAGTTTTGACATGAAGTTCAAGGGAAGTTTGCACTGTGAGGCAATGAGAAAACTTAAGTTTGGGTGCAAGGATTACACTTTATTTTCCAAGGTACACAAAATCTAAGCATCAAGAGACTATTTTCTAAATCTAAGAATGCAATTTCCCATTTGCCTGGAAAAGAAAGGAGCCATCATTCCCCATTGACAGTTCTAAGGCCAGCGCGAAAATTTCTCCTACCCCTTTGTGTTCTTCAAGGACTGGTCATGCAATCCAAATAGTATCAGTCAGATTAGTAGGGAAAGAGGCCAAATGTAATCATATATGTAGGGTGAATCTACCGGACTATAAATTCTAAAATAAATGGGGTAAAGTGAGGGTTTGTCTGCCAAGCTATGGGATGGGATAATGGCCTAAGGATCAAAGAGGCAAAAAAGGGGAGCCTTTTTGGAAAAGAGTTGAAAAGAGTGACTCATATGACAAAATGCTCTCATTAAGACAGGTTTCTCCAATAAACAGGCAATTTCTCTTTAAAAATTCCTCATTCTGAGTAATATTCCCAATTGTCATACCTTTAGGTAGTAAAAAGAAATCATCACCTGTATCACACTACTCCAGGGCTTCCATAGGCCTCAACTTATAACAATCTTCATTCAAAAGTGACAGATCTTGGAAGTCCCAATATGGACATTGTAGGAAAACCTATTCTTTACAGAAGAATAGAGAAACTAAATGAAGCTAATCATGTCTCAGAATTGAAGCTAATCCTTTTCACTTTGATGAACACCCAGCATTAGCATTCAGCTGAAAACTTCTGTCCTTTACCTCCCACTAAACATGTTTTGGATAAAATTGCATTATAATAGCAGCTTGGCTTGCTGGGCTTTTTCACTTGTGTCTGCAGACTTCTCTTCCACCACTACTGTCAATGATTGGGAAGGGAAGGGAAGTACAGAGGCAGCTTCTACAAATGCTGATGCACTCTCCTAACAAAGTAACCAAGATTTAATCACAAACATCTATAATGGGGGTTGCACTAGCTGATTCATGAATTTGAATCTTTCTTCACTAGACTCTCTTATCAGCGGCTGCAGCAGGCAGTACGAAGATTGTATTTGTGACTCATTAATAAAGATTACTTTCTGAAAAGCATATATTTTACATAATCATGAAAATGAGGGAATTCTTAAAGGAATTATACCATTGGAAAAGTAACTGATGTGTGTGATCAGTAGTGATCCAATTCCTGCCACCACACCTTCAGTGCAAACATATTTCTGATTGGTAATACAGGTTGCTAATTATAGTTTTCACTCTAGAGACTGATCTGATTTAATCCCCAGTCTTATATATGCCCTTGATTGGCATTCTAAAATTCAGGTTGAGAGACTGCAAAAGAAATTGTCTGACATACTACCTGAAGAGATGATGTGATAGAATTATAGACAGTGGATAAAACAGTCACTCTGGCAATTATGGGATGTATGAAAAATAGGTTTCTTCCCTGTGTTTGAAAGGAGTAAGAAAAATTTCTCTTTTCTACATGATTTATCCAGAACTGATCCAAGCAAATCTCAAAAAGTCCATTTACCAGCTTGTAAAATGATCCCATTAAAAAAATTTATGAATATTTCCCCAAAAATGTCATTTTCTCAAGAACACTCCTAAGTACAGAAAAAAAAAAAGGGAAGGAAAGAAGAGTGAGAAGGAGGGAGGAAGGTAGGGAAAGAGGGAAGAGGGAGGTAAAAAAAAAAAGAAGGCTGGCAGGCAGGAAAGCAGGAAGGCAGGAAGCTCTTGATCTTAAGATCTGCCTATAGGCTGCCAGGGTACATGATCCTCCCTAATATCTGCACAGTCCTCACCATACACTGTTGCTACCACCGGAGGGTCACTACCAGAGGGCTTATCACATATTGCATACCAACATACCTTGTGTGTGCTATCTCTAGTCTCCACAGTACATGGGGCATCTATGCTCCGAACTTTTTATATGAAAGGAATCAGATTTAGCTAAGTAACCTGAGTTATGTTATGCCAGTAAAAGATTGGTGGTATCAGGGAATAGAACCAAGGCATTTTAATTTCAAAATCAAGATTTTAATCACCAAGATAGTTTGCTTCTAATCTGCCTTGGAGATGCAAACCAATTTGTCAAGTTCATCAGAAATGTGTCTAAGGGTAAAGTATATAAGTGCTGGAGAAATCCTTTTGGCAGCACTGTTTCTGAGTTTTAGGGTAATACTTTCTAGTTAATCCTAAAGACAGCAGAATAATCTGGTCTACGAAGCAACATGCAAAGTATCTACAATTGTCTATGTTACAACTTCAGATGGGTCTATTTAAAGATAACAGTCAATTTAAATACAATTATGAATTCAGTCTGTTTTGTTTGCTAGTGGGAAAAAAGCATGGTAGAGCAACTATCCTGGTTCAAATAGCAGTTCTGTCATTTCCCAGCTGAGTGACCTTGATCAAGTTCCTTAACCTCTCAGTGCCTCAGTTTTCTGACATGTAAAATGAGTTTAACAACAGTAAATACCTAGTTGGAGGCCTTTGTGAGAATAGAATGAATTATATTTGATCACATTTAGAACACTCCCCAGATCCCACATAAACATAGAGATTTCCTTGTGTGTCAAACACTAAAGCGAACAAACTAAGCTTAAGATATCTGTAACTAAAGTTTGGATGAACCCCAAATCCTTGAGGAGCACTGCTCTAGAACAGAGACATCTCTTGTGGTCACAGAGACCCTTTCTACAATCTCACAGGTTATTTGTGTTCTGGATATGTCAACATGCTGGATAAACATCCTCTAAGAGATACAATGCCACAATATATCAGGAATTTGCATGTGTGTGATTTGCACTTAGGAGCTGAATCAAAATCAATAAAAATGATACCACCATTAACATTCAATGCAAAGGCATGGTGCTAAAATCTAAATAACCTGCAGAAAGAAAAGAATAAAGGAAGCACATATTTCATTTTTCATGGTTTCATTTTTATGCATGTAGAAAGAGATCATTATTGTCACTTTTGGTTTGTTTCAATAATCCAGATTATATTATGTACATTTTTTCCTGCACACATAAACACAAAGGAAAATAATGCTTTCATTAAGTAAAATTTGAACACAGATTCTATAGCAATAGCTACTTTTTCTCTATTCAGTGTAAAATGGCCTATGCCCAGTCCTGTTTGGTAAAACCCTGGTCATTCAAAGTCAGAGATTCTGCTGCAGTCTACTATACGGCATTTCCTGGCAGTTTTGAGTAACTGCAGAGGAAAAGACTGCGAGAGTCATTTCTCCCTTAAGCAAAGTGAAGGAGTCTGCTGGAGCTAGGCAGAAAGTTTCAATCCAGGCATATATGGAGATAATTAAAGGCAGGAAAAATAATTTGGTGACATAACATCTTATGCAAATTAAAGGCCTTAGGATTCTCTAATGAAAATTTCACTCTCACATGCACGCACACACACACGCACACACACACACACACACACTCCAACCCACATGTGGAACAGAAAAAAAGTTCAAGCAGCAATGAGCTCAGCCATGAGCCTCTTAAATGCTGAGGATAGAGGCCCTGTTGTGCAGCCCTTTCCCCAGCCCCCACAGCAGCTGGGCTTATTCTGCAGGATTTGTTCACCAAACCTGAACAATGAGCAGGAACTCTGCAAGGGGACTTGAAGAAAATGCTAAACATTTCCTATTTACACGTCCATATTTCTTTTCACATAGAAGGACAATACACTCCTTTTAATGCCAGAACGGAAGAGAAAAAATGTGCCTCAGACATAGGTTCTGAAAGAATATCCTGTCTGTGTGTGTGGTGTCAAAAGGGTCACACACTTGTTCTGGACTGCTGGTGTCAAGGCTACATGGTACAATCCTGTGTCTCAAGGACACTTTCTGGTCCAGCTCCATATAGTACACTTACAAAAATCACAGTGGACTATTTTCAAACCATTTTTTAAAAAAAGATCACCTTTTTCAAAGAGCAAAGTTCGTCAAAATTGATAATTCATGAAACACCTAGAGTTGTTTTCAAAATAAACCTAGTGAGCTTATTGCCACACTTTGTGATTCAGTAGGTCTGGGGTAGAGCCTGATAATCATCACAGCGCCCAGGTGATGCAGCTGCTGCAGATTGTGGGATCCTAATTTGAGAAACAGTTGTTGTAAACAATCTTGCTCAGCTCAGCAAATGAGTCTGCATTTTGCAGTCACCTGGTGATCTACAAGATGACAGATGCACTGATTTCACTCGTAGGGGGTGTGACACAAGCATTGAGATTTTACAGAGTTCCTCATGAGAGTCTAACATGCATCAAAATTTGGGAACTGGAAATAAGATATCAGAGTACCAGTATCAGAGTATTAAAGTGTCAGAGTATCAGTATACTGTGGTTTTGGTTCCAGTCCCCACTACAAAGTGAGTATCACAATAAACCAAGTCATATGAACGTTTTGGTGTCCTGGTACATATTAAATTTATGTTTATACTCTACTGTAGGCTACTGAGTATGCAATAACATGTCTAAACATAATCCAATATAAATATCTTTATTACAAGATATATTTTGATAAAAAGACTAACCCTCATCTGAACTTTTAGCAAGTTATAATTATTTTGCTGTTGAAGGGTCTTGCTTTGATCTGACTGATTGGGGTGAAGGTTGCTGGAGACTGGGGCAGATGGGGCAGCTGGGGCAATGTCTTCACATCAGAAAGCAATGAATAATGGTGCATCGATCGCCTCTTCCTTTCTTTGTAATATATGATGCTGTTTGATAGCATTTTACCCTCAGTAGAACTGGCTTCAAAATTGGAGTCAATCCTTTCAGACCTTGCTAGTTGGTGTCAATGAAAGTTACACCTTGTCACCTGTGAACCATCATCTTAATCTCTTGTGCCCATCGCTCCCCCAATTTTACCACCATCCCCCTTTCTTGCTCTGCGCTTCAGTTCTGCTGACAGTTTTAAATTTTCCTTGTCCTTTTGTTTGTTTTTTTCCCTATATCTTGCATATAAGTGGGAGCATTCAGTATTTTTCTTTATCATTCTGGCTTAATTCTGCTAACATGATTCTTTCTAGGTTCACCAAGTTATCATCACTTATATATCAAATTTGACTTTTTTGATTGATGAATAATATTCCATTGATTATACTGTGTTCTAAATCCACTGTTGTCATTTCAATAACCTGCACAGCATCTTTACCAGATTCCATCACAAGAAACTACTTTCTTGGCTATCTATAAGAAACAACTTCGCATCCATTCAAAATTTATCTTGAGACTGCAATAATTCAGTCACATTTGGACTCCACTTCTAATTCTAGTTTGCCTGTTATTTCCACATATGTAGATACTTTCTAAACAACTGTATCAGTAATATCTAGATCACTGATCTGACATCCCACAACAGACATGAAACAATAATGAGAAGTTTGAAATACTATAAGAATTAACAATACATGACATAGAGACATGAAGTAAGCACATACTGCTAGAAAATGATGCCAAGATATTTACTTGATGCAGGATTATCACAATTCTTCAATTTGTAATCCCCATGGTGTCTGCAAAACATTGCAACATAAAACACAATAAAACAAGACACATCTGTATGAGACTCAAACCTCTCTCTCCCTGTCCTTATAACAACATCCAGCAAATATTTATCAAAGTTTTAAAGTCCTTATTCCCTCATTCTTTGTTTCACTGACTTGCAGCTGGAGAAAAATCCCAAGCCTATGCCAGAGAGTAGTTGTTTTCTTTACTTCCTTATCCATTTTGTGGCCTATAGACATAATTTCTCTAGACAGAGAAATTCCTGTGACCACATTGGGCACCACAGACCCTCTGCCTCCTTGAGCACTTGGGGCCTCGGCAGTTGGGTCATCATAAGACCCAACACAGCTCACTTGTTACACACATGGTCTCTATGTGGGCAACTTGTTCTTGCTCTCTTCTTTCTCAAGATTTTTTTTTCTTATTTAAAGTCCTCTCAAATTTTTAAAATGTTTCTCAGTGATGCTCAACCTGGCCAGTGTGGACTCCCAGAATTATCTGGCAACATTTGGAGACAATTTTTTTTTTTTTTTTTTGCCATTAGTGGCAGAGGACTTTGCTAGGGGCTTCAGAGGGACTGACGCCAAGAATGCTGCTAAATATCCTATATACACAGAAAAGATGCCACAATGAGAGAGCAGTCAACTCAAAGTGTCAACAGCTTGGTGGGTGAGGAACACAACTTTCTATCTCCATGCCTCCTTCCCCAAATGCAGATATCACCATCACTAGAACATCACCAAGAGAAAGAAGCCACCACCTACTCTGCCTTCATCTAGACACATTCTAATCTCTTGAGTTCTGGTTCTATACACAAGCCAGTCTGCCAAGGCTAACAGTCGCACAGGTGTCCTTCCTCCAATTCTTCATTTCTCTGATGATCAGTTCTGGAAGCTAAACCATTTTTCAATGAGTACTCATTTATTCATTGCTTTATTATTTCATTCACTTGTAAAATATTTATTATCTTCCATGTGTCAGGTATTATGCCAAATGCTAAGGATAAAATGCTGAGCCAAGCAGATATAGGCTCTGTCTTAATTGATCTTAATGTCCAGGAGAGGAGGCACACATTAATTAAATAATCTCTAAACAAACATTAATCACACAATGTGATCAATGCTAAGGAAGCTTTTCACTAGTGAACTTGACCTAGTCCCAGGGACATAAGAAGTCTCTCTGAGAAAGCGTTGGTTGCTGGTTGGGTTTGTTGGGCTGGGCAGCAGGGGTAGGAGTGGGGAATAGGATGGACCAGCAGAGGGAGTATCATGCACTTGAGTATGAGACCTGGTCTCACTGATGGATGTGAAAGGTCAGTGCTACCACGGAACTGGGAGGCAAAGGATGCATAGCTGATGCTGTAGAACAAGCTATTCCGTTCTTTCATCCATTTACCAAACAAGAATTAAGTATTTCCCACAAGCCTGATCTTGCTCAGGGCACAGGAGACTTTGCTGATGAGTTTCTATTGTTGTGGGGGTATACATTTAGTAAATCAAAGAAACATGACAAATTGGCTGTATGCTAGATGGGGATGGCTGCTGAAATGACAAACACACTGAGAAGTAACACAGGGAATATGATGGAAAGGCAGGTTCTTGTTTCTGCTGAGGGTAATGACCCTCTGCAAAAACAAGATTTACCTTCAGGTAAACCAAAGGTGAACAAGCAAAGGCAGTTGTGAGATAGAATTGTTTACTCAGTTTGAGGAAAAACAGTGAGGCTGCCTGTGTGTCTGAGGCAGGATGAATGAAGGGGAAAGCAGGTGGAAGACATGGGTATAATGGCAAAGAAAAAGAGATCAGCAAAGGGAATTAAAAGAAAAAAAAGAAAAACATGACCCAACAATGTTTTCTACCAAAAGAACCTTCTTCAAATATCATGATACAGGAAGGGTGCCAGAAGGCGGACAGAAAACATTCATCAAAGGAAAGCAAGAGTGGTTCTATCAGAACTCAACAAAGTAGATTCTGGAGCAAAGATTACTAGAGCTAGAAAAAAAAAAGACAACATATAATGATAAATATATCAGCCCATCTAGAAGACACAGTAAGCACCAAACAATCAGAACTGTAAACTATGAAGCAAAAAGTATTGAGCTATAAGGAGAAATAGACATATTTATGCTGTAGATGCAATTTCAACACCTTTCTTTCAATGATTGATAGAACAACTATATATAATACTACTAGCAAGCATGTAAAAGAACTGAACAACTTGGACAGTTATGTTATACTTCACCTAATAACAGAAGAGCACATATTTTTAATGGGTCTTGAAATGTAATGCCAAATCAACCTTATCCTGTGTCATAAACAAACCTCAACACATTTAGAATAATTGAAATCATATTGTGTTCTCTGACCACAATGGGATTATACTTAAATCAGTACTGAAAATATAAAAGCAAAATTTCCAAATAGTTGGAGATGAAGGAGCATGATGCCCAATATTCCATAGATCAAAGAAAATGTCTCAAGAAAAATAAAAATAAAATACATGGAATTGAATAAACATCACTATTTATGATATCTGCAGACATTTTATAAATCTTTAGCATTCTAACTTGGAAATTGATAGCACTATAAATTAGGAAACAGAAAAAGTCTATGCTTGAAATCTAGAAAAACCTCCAAAGAAAGCAGATGAAGAAAACAATAAAAGGCAGAAATCAATGAAAGTAAAAGCAGCACAGTGAAAAAGTCAAGGAAACAGACTTTGGTCTTTGAATGGATCAATAAAATCTACAAACTTCAAGCAGGATAAACAAGGAAAAAAGGAAAGATCAAATTTTTCAAAATAAGGTATGAAGTTGAGACTTCTATGAACTCTGTGCATATCAAAAGGATAATGAAGCAATAGTATAATTTGCAAGTGTATAAATCTGACAATTTACATGCAGTGTACAAATTCCTCACAAATTAGTTCAATGCATCCATTATAAATAAGTTCAACAGCCCAATAACTATTAAGAAGATTGAATTCACAACCTTAAAATGCTCATAAAAGAAAAATCTTAGTTCTAGTTTCACTGGAGAATTCTCTCAAAACTTTAAAAAATAATTAGCAGAAATCCTATACTCTCTCCCAGAAAACAGAAAAACAATACTTCCCAATTCATTTTATGAAGCTATTATTGATACCCAAACTGCACAAAGATATACCAGTCCACCCCCCCAATAAAAAAAAGATAAAAGCAAGAAAAAGGAAAAAAGCGCAAATAAATATCCTGTACATATGTGGGTGCTAAAATGTTTAATAAAGAACTAACAAATATAATTTAGCAATATATAAAATGATTTTTATACCATTACCATGTGGGGCTAATTCCAGGACTCTGAGACTGGTTCAGTATTTGAAAATCAATGAATAAAATTGACCATGTGAGCAAGACTAAAGAAGAAAGTCCCATGGTCACACCAATCGATGTGAAAAGACATTTGACAGAAATGAACCAGTCATTCATGATAAAAGATCTTAGACAACAAGAAATGGGGGAAACTTCCTCTACTTTATAAAGAGAAAATACAGAAATCCTAAAGGTAACATTATGTCTAACTTTGCAAAACTGAATGCTTCTTTCTCCCCTTCCATCAGGATGAAAGTAAGGCTGTAGCTCTCCTTACCCTTATTTAACATAAAATGGAACTTCTACCCAATGCAGTGAAGCAGGGAAAGAAATTAAAGTCTACAGATCAGAAAGGAAGAAATGGTAAGTTCAGTCAGGTAGTGGTACAAAAGATAAATATACAAATCTTAAATGAGTTAATAACAATACCCCCATGAACACTAAAATTAAAAGCACATGACATTAATAATTGCAAAAAAGGGAAAATATATTGGTGCATAGCTAGTAAAGCAAACAGAAGTTTTTTATTGAAAACTATAATATAACAATGAAATAAATTAGATATGTAGACAAATGGAAGGATATATGGCATTATTAACAGAAAAATACAGAGAAAATACATGTAAGTCACACATCAGACAAAGGATTGCTATTAGAGCTTTTCAACACTGCAGCGGAAGAGAAATCCAAGATGAAAAGGGGCAGGAGAAATTAAAAAGACATTTTTTTCAAGGAGGGTAGGCAAATGATAATATGTGAAAAGATGTGCTGTATCAGTCATCTGAAATCACATGGATTACCAATACAGATCAATTATGGAGGTTAAAAAAAATACCCCCCCCCCAAAGACCCACAAAAAACCAGAAACAAAAAACAACACCAAATTCTGGTGAAGATGCAGAGACCCTGGGTCACTCATACATCAGTTGTGTGAACACAAAATGGAAGTTATTCTGGGAAACAGTTTGGCATTTCTCAAAACACTGAATGTTCAACTAGTATGTCATTTACCAATTTCACTTCTGTGCATTAATTCCAGAGAAATAAGAACTCATGTTCAAAAAAAAAAAAAAAAAGAAAAGAAAAGAAAAAACAAAACCTGTGCATGCATCTTTATAACAGCTTTACTAAAAATACACTCAAGCTGGAAACAGCATAGATGTCCTTCAATGGGTAAATAATTAAAAAAAAAAAAACTGGTGTATTCCTCTGCTGGAATACCATTCAACTATGAAAAGGAATGAATTACTAGTATACTCAACAACCTGGATGAATTTCCAGAGCATTGTTGCCCTGAGTGGAAAAAAAGTCAATGTCGAAAGAGAACAAATTACACATACTTATTTTGATGACATTACTGAAATGACAAAAAATATATATGGAGAACATATTAGTGGTTGTCAAGGTGAAAGAGATGGTGGATTTAGGGGGGAAGAGTGCTTGTGATGATGAATGTCCCATGCCTTGACTATGTTGATGTCAACACCTTGGTTGTGCTGTGCTACTGAAGTTGTGTGAGGTATTACCAAGGTAAGAGAAGAGGTAAGGGCATGTGGGATCTCTCTGCATTGTTTCTTACAACTTCATGTGAAACTATAATGATTTCAAAATGATTAAGTTCAATTGACAAAGTATCTACCCTCATATAGATATATAGATATATATGCCTACACTGGAACATCTTCTACGTGGCACTATGATCAGGTAGCAAGTTCCTCTCATTCTCTCTGCCCTTTAGCATCCCTCCAGCTTCAGCAAAGGTGAAAGACAAGGACTGCAAGTTATTTTTTGAGGTCCTACTTCTCTCTCATGGTTCTATCCCAGTCACCTACTGCCTTAAATGTCAAGGGCCTATTGGCCACTGGCAGATGAAACTGGGCAGCAGAGTGTTATGATTAGAGTTGGCCTTCATTTAACTAAAAATGAAAGAAAACTAAAGCAATTGCTCATCTTATTTAGGAACTCTCAACTTCATTCTTCTTTACTTTCTTTTTTCAGTATCACACTGTGAGAAAATTGTCAGCTACTCTGGAAGAATGATAAATAATGACATGATGTTTAAACTAAAAATGAATCACTTTTTGTAGCCAGGTTACAGTCTGTGCATTTAAAGAAAAATGCAGTAGAGGGTTTGTTTGGTTAATAGTTCTATTTTGGGATAGGCTGTGGTTTGTGCAGGTGATGGTGCATGTTCTCAAGTCAGCAAGGAGCCGGAAACTGATCCAGGGTCACTCAAAGTCATAGACAGAGCCTTACCCTGCACATTCCACAATGGTTTTTCCAGACTAATCACCAGCGCCATGTTTTTTGTTATGAAATACTTATGGAAATGTTCACAGCCTGCAGGCTTCACAGCAATGCCAGAAATCCTTACACAATCAAGCAACCTTAAACACATCAGAAATTGAACACACTTGATGTAGTCCACAAGTTCCTGTTTAACCTATCAGAAAGACACAATCAGAAATAGAAGGTCACACTTAAAATGCCAGCAAAGGCATCTTTACAGCAACAGAAATATTTTTTAAGAGTTTATCATGACTGAGAAAAAAATTTATAGACTGAATTAATTTTTTTAAAAAGTAGTTTTCAAGTCATAATCATTAACATGGTAATTTGATTAAAATGAATGAAAAGTAAATTAATTTCTAGGGAGGTAACATGCGCCTACATTATATTACTGCAGTCCTAGTCACCTGACCATGACTGTGGTTCTGCTCTTTTATGAAAGAAAACTCACCTTGAGACTTTTAGAATTGAAAAAATAAAAATAAAGAACAGAGAAAAAGTAATGGGAATGTAACTCTTTGTCTTGAGTTTCTTTAGTTTGTAAATTGTACTTTATCATTTCTCACCTGGGTATTAAGTCTTATGTCAAGATAAAGCGATATTAGAGAGAAGAAAAACAGAGAAACAGCTTTTAAAAAAGAGCAAGCTTATTGCCTACATCTGAACACTATCTTGTAAGTGCCAAATTACAAGAGTGAGGGCATATAAAAGTAATCCTTTGTAAAACATGAACTTTTCCCAACCCTCAGAGCTGAAGGAAAATTGATGTTCCATTCTCTTTCTCCTACCTTCCCTCCCTCTCGCTCTCTCTAAGGCAGGCATGTGTGTGTTCCTCTCCACAATCTCATGCACCCCACATGAGGTTATTCAATTCCTTTTTAGTTACCATTACATCCCATAAGCTATTATTTCCTAATTATTCCTGATCCAGAACAGAGCTATTATTATCATTTGATACTTCATGTATATAGAGCAACTGATCTATTTTAAAGCCTTTCACAATTATTTTATTTATTATTTAGAGCATTTTTCTTACATAGAATTGCAATGTTGGCCCAATTTTACGGACAGTTGCAAAAGAGATATGAAGTGACTTGTTGCTCTCCCTAAGTGGAGGATCCACCTTGATCAGTTTAGTGAAAAGAAAATCCTACTTAAGGCATCATTTTTTGGTAGAGGTGACTCTGGGTTTTTAACCTAAAAATCTATCCAAGGCTACAAGAGAGACCTGATTTTAGAAATTCTCATTGGGTGATTTCTCTCATTGGTGGAATACAAAGAAACAAAACAAAAGAATAGACAAACTAAATCAAAACAAACCCTGTAAATAAGACTACAGAAATGAGCCTACTAGAAAGAGAAAGTAAGAGATGGGAAACAATGCAGGAATGGGGTCTAGTGACCAACAGTGGAGGATGATGGGTGCCTGGGTGGGGAGTATGGTGCAGTGACACACATTGGTAATCTTAAGAGTGTTGTAAATCAGTGTTGCCTCAACTGGGTGGATGGATGGATGGTGGATGGATGGATGGATGAATGAATGGATGTATGCTTGGACAGATGGGAAAACAATCACCCCATGGAGCTCTGGTTTCTCCTTGCACTTGACTCAAGAACATAAGTGTCAATTATTATCTTCTCTCTCCTGATTTCCATATGCTGTCTATTTGTGGCACCTTTCTCCCTAGAACTTGACTGGAAACTTCAGACCCTTCTTAAACACTGTTCACTTTCATATTTTGTTCAACTGGTTCCCTCATCTTTCTTCCTCTACAAAACATCTTGGCTTGTTAAGCTTACTGTCATCCCCACTGTTACCTCCTACTCTCCAGGCCTATATAGATTATGGACATCAAAGTCTCCTCTACTTCTTTTCTCCAGTTTCAGTACAGTCACATGTTATCCATCACTGTCCTGACCAAGACCTTCACCATCTCTCCAGTGAATGTCCACTTAAGTCCCACATCACGCTTCAGAAGCAATGCTGTGTTTCTCTTCTATAATCACAACCTTCCTGAAAACACTCTCACTGACCTCTTTGATCCTGCTCTATCTGTGGATATTTACAAGCCAAACTCCACTACCCATCTCCTGCTGAAATCCATCCCAGCCAGCGTCCAACTATGAGCCTCTCCATGGAACCAGTCCCTCTCTCAGCTTTTCTCACCTCTCATTTGCCTCCCATTCCAGTCCTTCATGCAGGTGTCTTCCCTTTTGGAAGTGTCTTGAGAACAAAAGTGCATCATTATTTTTGCTCAAATATCCTGGTCTTAGAATTCAACAGAGGGGAAGATGTATTTCACCGAAAAAAACTTAATGATATGTGAGTACGGGGCAGAAAGGTATGAACACATGAGCTCAGATCTTAGAGTAGATCAAAGAAAAATCCATTCCCACTAAAGAACAAATGGGTAGCGCTAGCAGGTATCTCTCTAGTTGGAATGGCAGATGCATTTCCTTCCAGAACAAAACTTTCAGGCCAAGTCCCATCAAGTTTAAATCTGTTTTTGTTTGTTTGTTTTTGTTTTGTCTAAGTTTGAAAAGACCCAAGGACTTATCTCAGCTGGCTGGATAAACGTCCATCTGTGTTCCAGATGAGGCACAGCCGCTGGGTCTGCAGTGCCACTCAGATGTTAGCTTGGAGACCTCCTGCTCTAACCTCAATTTATTTTCGGGTCGTTTAAGCTTCTTTTTCTTTTCCATCCTTGGAGAAGGTAAAGAACAGATGGTCAAAAGTCACCAGGGTCCTTGCACAGACTGTAAACACATGTTAAATCATCTCTTAGCCCTCATTTTCCTGGGCCAAACAATCGAAACTCCCCCTCAGTTTCATTCTTAGCTTTGCTGTCTAATCTGTAGCTTTCTTTTCTAATAAGTCTTGTCAAACTCTTTCCCCATCTTGCTTAGATGTGCCTCCATATACAGGGAAAAGCCTTCACTTATAAATATAATTATTTCCAAGTGCATCTGAGATCATCTCTTCTGGATCCTGAACGTCCTGTTACAGTTGAAAATGAAAGCAGTGGCATTATGTGGCCTAGTGACATCTTGAGACTACTGGAAGTTGCACACACTTTTGGTAAATACGTATTGAGTCTCTCTTCCCATCTATTTCTGTAAACCCCATACTGTTCCTTTTCCTTGCAGTAGTAATTTGATTTGCTTCCTTTCTTTGAGCCCTTTATCCCTTGCCATGATGCCCCCCCCCACCCTACTTCTGACATTTTTCTCGTTTTCTGGGATGGCTTGACAATTATTGCCATCTCAAGTTATAATCAGATATAGTTCAGGTTTTTGCATCTCAGCACTTTCTAAAGATTTTATAGTTCCTTGCCCTTTAGAAAATATCATGGACTTCTCTCTGTCCTTCTGGAGCAGAAGCAGCTGGGGGGTGCTATTTCTCCACCCCAGCCCATAAAGTCACTTCCAAGCTCCAGACAAGAAAAGAGTGAAGATGAAATAAGGGCATTTATTGAGTCCTCATTTTAGACCAGTTTCTGGGATGGGCTGATGGGTGACATGAACAATCTATGCCTGTTCTCTGATGCTGAGACAAGAGGCAACAGAACAACTCACTGCCTTGAAACACAGGTAATGACCTAAGATTTGGTTCAACTGTCAAAGTTCTCTGAGGGCCAAGGAGGTATTAGATTTCCATCTATCATATCCTTCAGAAGATTTAATGCATGCTTTCTCACTACATCTGTTAAAAAACATCATTTAAAAATATATGAAATTTCCTTAATTTTCTCTTCCCATAAAACCAGTGTTTCACAGCATATTTTAATAGAAGGTCAGTTCTAGGGGAAATAGTTGAAATACCTAAGAAGAAACCCAAGACTCCAGAAGTGACATTTAAATAATTATTGCAAAAGAAAAAAAAAAACAAAGCCCACCTGTTTTTCTTTGTTCTGCTCCTCTTTGCACTATCTCTCCATGTCCGTAGAGACACCTGAGAAAAGTCTTGGGAGACCTCTCAAAAAAGAGCAACTCTCCGACTCTTCCATTCACTTCTCCACCATTTCCAAGTGGATAAGCAGACACTTAGCTTCCTCTCTCGAGTGCCTGTGACATAAGACACAGACACATGTCACATATTTTGCCTCCAGAACCAAATAGAACACAAGGTACTTGAAAAAAACAATGACATTCTTACCATGACCTCCTTTGGGCCAATATTAGTGAGCCCTGGAGAAATTAGATAATAAATAATGATATCTTTGATCTGTGTCCAAGAACCTGAGGCAGGTAAGATGCATCCTGTGTCACAGATGTTGCTTAGTCAGTGATGATTAGCTTGCTCTCCCAGCACCCCTCTTCCTGATACCACCCCCATCCACCACTACACACATGCCTGTCATTATTTTCTGTGAAAATTTAGGTCTGGTGGAGGAGACATTTACCTTGTTAAATAGTCAAAGTCTTTTTGGACAGAAGCCACCCCATTCTGTAGAGAACCAACCAGGACTTCACAATGGGTGCCTCTCCAGGAGGACTTGACAAGTTAGGCTGCTAAGGAAGTTCCCTACTTCCTCTGGTCTAGGAGAACTTTCTACCCTCCACTCTAAATGACTTTGACCCTGGGCTTTTGTTCTCTGGAATTTCAGCCTTGAGCTTTGTTTGGTTGTTTACTTCCTGTTCTGCATCCTTGTTTAGGTTCCCAGCTGCCTCTGCTTATTTGTTTGACACATTACTGCCTGTGTCATTTCCTTGATCTCTGGGGCATCCTGGGTTTTTGTGGGCTGCAGTCCTATGGGGCTGAAAGTGGGGTGTGCAGATCTGTTATCAGAGGGCTGACATATGGGGCTATACAGCCTCTGACAATGAGGGTGAAAGTGGGACACAGCTCAGCTCCAGAGTCTCATAAGCTCAGTTCTGCCCCTGCCATCACGGACCAAGATCCTGTCCATTCTAGCATCAGGGGAGAGTCCTGGGGTACATGTTATGCCTGTGCATCTGGGTCCCTCACTAATCCAGCCACACTGTCCACGTTTCTGCCACATCACTGTTGTCTCTGTGTGTTCCCCCTCCTTAATAAAGGTCACAATTTATTAAGACTAGAATAATGCTAGGTTTTGAAATTTTTGGCTCATCTACTTTCTGATACTTCTGGAGTCCAATTTGACAGCTAAACATAAAATTTAACATAATTATTTTCTTTTTTTTAAACAATTTTATTTTGTTCTTTGGGTTACAACCTCTCTGTTATATAACTTCCCCCCTCCCTCCTCCCTCCGGTGCTCCCTCCTCCCTCCGGTGCTCCCTCCACATAATTATTTTCTTTGTAAAAATATAATGTGTTCGTTGTAGATACCTTGAAAACAATAGAAAAGCATAAAGAAAAAAATCACCTCTAATCCCACCAAACCAATATAAACAACTATCACTGTTTATATTGGTATTTCTGTAACTTCTATTTAAGGTGCAGGCAAAGATATTTGTCAAAAATGAAATAATGTTCCCATGGTAGGGTATCAGTTATCTCCTTTTAAATAATTCACATTTTAGATAAAAAATATTTATAGAGAACTTTAAACAAAGTTTCGCTTGAACCCTCAAACTAATAAAAATGGAACTACCATTTGACCCAACTATTGCTCTTCTGGGAATCTACCCAAAGGAGACCTCAATGTGGATACAAAGGGACACCTGTGCTTGGATGTTTACTGCAGCACTATTTATAATTGCAAGGTCATGGAGACAACTTAAATGTCCCCAAACCTATGAATGGATGAATGTGGGAGCTGACCTGAAATGGGGGGCCCATGGGGCAAAGCACCCGTGGGCACCGGCCCTGTATCTTTCCTGCCCAGCTAAACTCTGGTGGTTATCTGCGGCCTGCACCCTTGCCCGGCCGGTCCGTAGCAGATGAAAAAGATATAGTATAAATAAAAAAAATACATATATATATATATATATATATATATATATATATATATATATATATACACACAATGGAATATTGCTCATCAGTTAAAAATGCCAAATTTGATGATTTTATGATAACATGGATATACCTAGAGGAAATCATATTAGCAGAAAGTAATCAAAAGAAAAAGACAGAAACCAAACGGTTTCACTAATATACGGACAACCAAACAAAAATATACAACTGGGGGAGTGGGGGACCAGCTGGAGTGGCCAGGGAAGGGAGGTGGTGGGTGATCCCTGGTGAGTTACAATGATATGAGATATATGTATATATAAATTACTTATTTAAAATAAAAAAAAGCTTCCCTTGAGTTTGCATGTGAAGTGTTAGTTCAACCCTCCAAAAAGGTCCCATTTTCGTGTGCTCAAATTTATGTTTTTAAGTAATCCCCATCATAACCAAGACGAAGAGCAACCCCATCCCTTTAGAAAGCTGCCCTGTGTCTCTGTCCTTTCCAGCCCTACACCCTGATCCACACAATCATTGCCTTGCTTTGTCAGTACAGGTGAGAGCTGTAGTATCTAGAGTTTCAAATTAATAGAACCCTACAGTGTTTTCCTTCATGCCTGGTATTTAGCACTCATCATAATTTTCACATGAGTGGTCATATTCACAAATATCTTGAAATATGCTTTTCTTCATTTTACAAATATATCACGAACATTTCCCATGTCATTGGTTATTCTCTTAAAATTTAATCATCAATGACTAGAGTATTCTGTATTAGAGGTATATCATAACTTACCTCATAAATAAGATTTTTTTAGAACTATTGTTCCTGTTTACTTTTGCTTTTGTTTTTCTACTTTTAGAGTCAGATGCATAAAATCATCCTCAAGACCAATGTCAAGGTGCTTACTATCCACGTGTTTTCTTCTAAGATTACATTATTGCTAATCACTTTTGTTGCTTTAACAGTTACCATTTATAATCCCTAATGCTTATTCATGAATACATGTTTGTGTATATGATCTAACTTCTGAGAGATAAATTTCTATGAAATGACTTAAGTCATTTACGTTAGAGAACAGGGAAATTCCTAAGGCTTTTAAAACATACTATACCAATTTCTTCTCACAAGCAATATATAAAGATATATGACAGAGAATAGTATTTTAAAGTTGGAAGGGAACTTGGACAGAAGCCTGGCTCAGGGGTCCTTAAGCATTGGTGGACATTTCGATAGAGCTCTTTACTTTTAATTTATATATAACTTTCACAACATTGTAATCCCAGGGGTTTACCCTCCCCTTCCCCTCCATTCCCTTCCTCCCCACCCTTTCCCTCCTGCTCAAAGTTGTGTACTTCAGTTTGGTGCTTAGCTTGTTTTGACTTTTCCTCAAGACTTTTGTTTATTTTTTCACTATATTCCATATATTAGTGACACCATTTGGTTTCTGTCTTTTTTCTTTCTGGCTTGTTTCTGCTAATATGAGTCCTTCTAAGTACATCCATGTTGTTATAAAATCGTTGAATTTGTCATTTTTAATTGATGAGTAATATCCATTGTGTATATGTACCACATTTTTTTCATCCAGTCATCTGTTTTGGGGCATTTAGGTTGCTTCCATGACCTTGCAATTATAAATTGTGCTGCAGTAAACATCCGAGCACAGGTGTCCCTTTATACACACATTGAGGTCTCTTTTGGGTAGATTCTCAAGCGAGCAATTGCTGGGTGATATGGTAGTTCCATTTTCATTAGCTTGAGGGTCCTCCACACCCCTTTCCATAGTGGTTGGACTAGTTTACTTTCCCACCAGCAGTGTAGTAGTGTTCCTTTTTCTCCACATCCTCACCAGCAATTCTTGTTGTCTGTTCTTTGGATGTGAGCCATTCTTACTGGTGTAAGGTGGCATCTCATTGTGGTTTTGATTTGCATTTCCCCTATTACTAGCGACGTTGAGCAATTTTTCATGTGCCTGTTGGCCATTTGTATTTCCTCTTTGGAGAAGTGTCTTATTAGTTCTTCTCCCCATTTGATTGATTGGGCTTTTTGTTTTGCTTTTGTTTAGTTGTGTGGTTGTGTGAGTTCCTTGTGGTTCTTCGTTATTAAACCCTTGTCACTCATGTGGAGGGCAAAAATTTTTTCCCATTTGGTTGGGCATCTTTTAGTTTTTTCTGTGGTCTCTTTTGCTGTACAGAAGCTTTTTAGTTTGATGCAGTCCCATCTGTTTATGTTTTCCTTCAATTTTTTGCCTTCCGTAGATGTTTCTAGAAAGGGATTTCTGAACTGTAATTCATGGAGAGTTTTGCCCAATTTTCCTCTATGTATGCTATGGTTTCAGGTCTGACCTCTAAGTCTATTTTTAAATGTACCCACATTTTAACCTAAGTTGGTACTTAGAAATCTTGAGTAGCTGTTATTTGAAGTTGTTATTTGATGTGGGTGATTTCCCATATAAGGATTCATTCTCATTTTTACAGATGAAGCAACTGAGACCAGTAACTGAAGCTTGCCTCTTTCCTGTGCCTTCATTTCACCTACAGGGTAAACCTACCGCGATGTTGGTCACCTGTTACTTAGAAAGCAAGTATAAGAGCCTGCACCTTCACAGCTTTGCATCCCCTTAGAAGTTACTACAAAGCAGTTAGGTCCCTCCCTGACTGACCATATGTAAAATAACACTTTAAGATAATGAAGTTGATAAGGTGCTAGGACAACACCTGAGAGGAAGGTCTCCCCAAAGTGAAGGGGACCCTAAACAAGGCATAAATCAAAATCTACTCATAAGGTCTGGGCAAAAATCTAAAGTGAACCCTTCTGTTCCAGGACATACGGGCCTGGGAGTAAAAATTAGATTTGTAATAATAGTGAAACACATACACACATACACACAGACACACACACAGACACAAACACACACACATACACAGAGAGAAGGTTCTTAACTGCTTCCACTCACTCTACAGGAATTCCAGTCCTTCCCCAACCCCCAGTTTAGCCTTTTCACACTCCTCTCCAAACATAACTAACTGCCTCACTCAAGCTCAGGGATGAGTGAGTCCTTTATTTTACTTTATTTTTCGAGACTAGGTCTTGCTATTTTTGCCTGTGGATCCGCAGGCTCATGTTGCCCAGGGTAACCACAGACTCAAGCAATCCCCAGGCTCAGCTTTGCAGGTAGCTGGGATTACAGGCGTGCACCACCACATCTGGTTATATATTTTTGGAACTAGCTCTCGCTACATGCCCCTGGCGGGACTCAAACCACGATCCCTGGCCCCGGTTGTGGCTCCCTAGGCTGCCACTTATAGGCATGCGCCACCATGCTCGGCTGAGTGAGTTCTTTTAGCTACCGTCTCTAAAACAGTGGTCTATTGTTTGCTCTGTTCTCTTGTGATCTGGCTCCCAGAAGTGACAACTGCTACATCTGACATCTTCCCCCAGGGCCATGGAGAAGCTGCTGAGGCAAGATATTGCCAGAGCTTCTCCTTGCCAGATGCAGCCTGTCCTAGCTTGTCATCCTGCTCATTTCTTCATGTCTGTGGGTTCCAATTACCACCCTGGAATGGAGCAGGAGTCTTTCACCCAGTCCTCACAAGGCCACAAGGCCTTGCTTCATGGGGTAATTCTCAGTATCTGACAGAGCTTTCCATGAATCAATTCTTTGAGATTTCATCCATTATCAGCAACAGTCCCTCCCCTAGCAACCTTGTGAATCTGGACTCTTTCTTTAGACCATGTTCCTCCTCCAGAGTTCCTGATGTACACAGACATATGGCCCAACTTCTTCAAGAGTTTTGCAGGTAGGCTGCTGCTGGTGGAAATCCAGGGTGATAGGCAACCTACCAGGTCATTCCTAGATACATATTTTTCAGCCTTTTACTGATCCCCATACTCATTTTCTTTTCAAGGAATCAGGGTTCAGATTCAACGTATTATTACACTAGAGAAAAATACTTCTGGAGAGGACCTTTCAACTTATTATATAAATGCTTAACCAAAAGAAAACTTTAAGTCAGTCTAACTATACTCCTTAAGTTCTTTTTCAGTAGTTATAACCCAGCTAGAGCGTTCCCACACAATAATCCCTAGAAATTAGTTCTTTATAATGAAACATCTTTCTAAATCATGCAAGAAACAATTGCTTGCAACTCGGAAAATAATTCCCCTTTGGAGGGTAATGTTACCTCTTTCCCTGTGACTCTTTGGTCTGTTATTGGTCCGTAGGTCTCTAAGTATTTATATCTTCATCCCCCTTTACAAAGTAATATAGAGGAGGATCTGATAAGCACTCTCTTTCTTAAGGGACTGACAAATTAATTCTATTTTAACAGAAACTCTTATCTAGGTAACATAAAATCTTACATATAGGAAGAAAACACATTTTACTCATTTTAAAAACAATGAGTGCCTCAGAAGAGTGATAGGGAAACTTTCTTGTGATGGATGCTCTTGAGATCACATATGGCTTAGGAGATGCAACTTTCTCAAATCACAAATTCTGGTGTGCAAGGTTGATTGATTTATTTTCCTATAGCTGGATTTAATTTTAAGTCCATCACCTTAACCACTCTTTCTAACGTTGAATTTTATTTCTGTAGCTTCTCTATGATGACTCAGTTCATTCAGTAATTTCTGTCATTGAACATTTAAACTTAACCCAATTCAAGAATTCCTCCCTTTGTCAACAACAGACACAAACTGAAACATTACAGCATCAAGAGAACAAAAAATAACCAGGAACAAAACATTTGATTCCAAACTATTCATACCTCTCAGATTAAAACTTTAAAACAAACAAAAGGACAAGAAAGTGAAAACTAGCAAACTGACAACAGAACTAAGACATAGAGTAGGAGGTGGAGGGAGGGAAAGCAAAATCAGGGAGGGATGAGACCAAGGGATCATGATAACAGTTCATGAGTGATATGGTGGTTAACAATGATGTAAGAAATATATATGTGTGTGTGTGTGTGTGTGTGTGTGTGTGTGTGTATAAATATACACACATATAATCAATTGAAAAACTTAAGAATATGTATGTTTAAGTTTTGGTTTTCCACTCTCTATGGCAATGTCATGTTTCCTGGCTGGGAGACAGGGGTAGAGGAACTGTTGTAGGATTAAGGTAAACACAAGAAAAATCCCACATTTTCTATGTTATTGTCATATAAACCTCATTAAGGTTTACCAAGGTAGTTTGAAGATGAGTCAGCAGCTGTAGGAGGTGCCATGGCCTCCTGATGCTCCCTGAAGCCTGGATCTCCTTGTTTCTCTCATTTTTGGAGAAAAGACAAAGCTTCTTCTTCCTCCCTTAGAGGCTCCTGTGGAGGGGGAATCTGCTCCTTTGCCACAGGCTCCTGAGGGCTTTGAGTTTGCTTTGTCTAGCATAGACAGATGGCTAGTCTGTTGTAAAATTTCTTCTTGCCCATGCGTTCATGAGCCAGGAGTCACTGCCTCATTACCACTTACCTCCATGTAACTCTGTTTCACCTCCTTCCACATCAGGATTTCCTTATATAAATTCTCTTCTTTCTCAAGTTATTATTATACATTACTATTCATTTTTATTGACCTCTAGGCATAATATTCTCTGCATCTGACTTGTAGGTATAATGCTATGTTTTTATTTCTTTTGGCTGTGATCACTGGCAAAGAATATGAGAGTCAGATTCAGATCACATCTTGAGGATTGAAGTACATTTCTCTTTCACTTGTTGGTGAGTTTCTGAAAGGTAGGGACCTTCTCTGATTCATCACTGAAATTCAGCACCCTGGGCAGAGCCTAACATATGTAGGTGATGAATGCACATTTAGTGAATAATTAATGAATGTATCTTTTCTGCTAATAAAGTGAAATCTCTTTTTCAAAAGAATTATCTGCTTATGATATGCTCAAGTCAAAGGCAAGCTTTCAGTCATATAAATAATTTATTATTAATTACCAATTTGCTATAAAAGGAGATATTGCTTAATCTTCTATGCAATGATTCAAAGTCTATGCCTGCAGATTGGGAGACTTTAGACTCCCACAATAAGACGAAAGTCAGCTTCTTACTTGAGTCTGTCAGAAGCTACTGATTTATTACTATCAAAACAGAGCAATACAACCATTTGGTTGCCTAAGTTACATTCCAGTTTTTTTTCTCCTAACACCTGCTTGAACTCTGTAACATGTATTATAAACTAAACTTACTGCTTGCTGTGCATCTACTCTATACAGACTTCAAAAAGGAGACAACAGCAACATATCAGTTTCCCACCCAATATTTACATAGTGACTTGCTTAAAGGAATTCCAAGTACTTTGTGGATTTGTAGATCTCTTTCAAATTATTTGAGTTATATATTAACTTCAATTTATAATAAATGAACATTTGTTTCAGAGGAATTTTTCCAGAGTTACATATGGTAGGTAAGAGAAAGAAAATCACCTAAATTCCAAAAATCTAAAAATTTGCAATCTAGAATATATTTTGTCTGGTTGTGTTAGCTCCTAACTGGTCCTTTTATAAAAGATAAAGAATTCAGAACTTACAAGAAGGAACTGAGACTAGGTCAAGTCTTCAAACGTAGCTAGATTTTCACCAACACCAAAACAGTAAATACTATAAAAGCTATTGTAAATACTTAGAAGTCATGTTTTTCTTTGTGTTTCATTTCCACATACAAATATTCACTGAGCATTACTAAAATACCCTTCTAACTTCCTAGAGTAACAAAAGCTTTGACTCAATGCCAAGCCTAAACCAAAGTCAATTTAGCCAATGAAGTCTAGTTAAATAAGCTTAGTGAAATAGCACCCATATTCAAAATGTTATTAAATACCAACTGGCCTGTAGGAGGGTCAAGTTAGAGATAATAATGTAACATATTAATCATTTCCTCCACTAATGACTAGAAGCTAGACCTCACTCAGTAAAGTAACATTACTTAGAGTTGAAACTTCAGTTTTAATATTTAATAATTCTTCAAACTCTGTCAACAAAGCAATCTAAAACAATTGATGCTTGTTTGGATGCCACTGATTCTAAAGTTTTCCCAGTAGTCAACCATGCCCCCACCCCCTGCCATGTGGTTCCATTAGTCACTTCATTGACTTGACTGTTGGATCTTGTTTAATTTGATCCTGCCAGTTTACAAAAACATTAAGCCTCTTCTCCCAGAACATCGGAAGATGGGTCTAACAGAGCTCCGTGTCAGGAGCTCAGCTCTGAAATTTCATGCTGAGGTAGTTCTGAACATGTAATTTACTCTTTTTGAGTCCTAGTTTCCTAACCTGTAAAATGAAGATGAGGACCTTTGTTCTTCTGTGAGAATTAAGTGTTACAAATGATTTGTTAGCCTGGGAGCAATTTGTATTTGCAAATGAAATTTAGGAAGCAACTTTTGCAAAAGATAAATTTCTATGACATGACTTCCCTTCTGTATTGTTTTAAACAAACACATCAGTGTCTGGTGCCAGCAAGAGAAGTCAAGAAGCCATTCAATTAATGATTTATAACCAGTCATGTTAGCATCAGAAGGTAGATAACAAACACGGAAAGCTATAAGGTAAAATGAAATATCCAAGAGTATTTTAATCAAAAAATCTTTATAAGGAGCTAGTCTCATTGTATGAGAAAAACACACATTGCAAAACTTTATGTGCAAGACCAGGCACAGAAGACAAACACAGATTCACTCAGCTGTATTTATGAGGAGTCCACTATGTATCAGGCACTAAGAGCTGATACAGCCAAGCTCTCTTCTCTCATGGACTATACCTGTTGTGTAAGAAATATAAATATATTTTTCCTTTCTTTAAGACATTTGATATTTCATAAAGGAAATGGGAAACTATGTTTTAAAAGTATGACATAGCAACAAGAACAATAATTTCAACAAAGGACACAAGAAATGACAGTAGGAGACTGTATGAAGTAGTGGAAGGACTCAAGATCTGCATTTAAGACAAGGTTTTGATAGAATCTTGCAACAGTACAAATTTTTACTAGAGTCACATTTTCCTCTGAAAATAAGTATAACACATTATATGATTGTTCAGATAACTAAATAGGGTACATGTGTTAATCCCTCTCAAAGAGAGACATGGATGTATGTGTACCTTCACTGAAGAGACTTGATCAGTGACTCAAAGGATGAGTAAGTTTCAGTCAAACAATGAAAAGGAGAAAGTGCATTCTAGCTCATAGAATGGACTTGATGAATGGCACAAAATATGGAAAAGTACAAAGATATTTTTGAAGAGAATTGAATGATTTGAACTCAGCAGAGTTCATGTAAATAACCAGGTAGAGAAACAACTCAAAGGATAGTTGGACATGGGAGGTGACAAAAGAATTACTTTGCACAAAAGAATTACTTAAAGAATAGCTCTCATACATATGTAGACATTGAAATGCAAAATGACTAAGTGAATCACACAAGGTTATATCATTAAAAGTGAAAGTAGAATTGCAGTAACCATCTGGGATTCTGGTTCATTTCATGACCTGGCCAGTGGTTAAGAATGGTATCTTATCATCTTCTTTATCAATTCTTATCAATTCATGTCTGAACACTTAAAGCCTGGTGAGACAATTTTTCATAATATGTAATGGATCTCCTACTCAACCCTTTAGTTTAAGCATTGCATTTATTGCAAGGAAAAACAATTCTGAAATGACCGAGGGGGATGAAAAACAAGGGGCTATTTCTCAAAAATGAGATGGTGCTTTGCAAAAATGAACTGACTTTATGATGCCATCTGGAAAATGCTTTTGTATTCCCGACACAGTGCACTGAGCATAACTTAAAGTTGACTAACTAGTTCTGAAATGCGCTCTTCTGCTTTCTCACATATGGATGTAGCCTACAGGAATAAAAGTTATTAGTCCTTGGACAGGACATCTGGTGTGACTCCTTCATAATAAGGTAAGCAATTCTTGGGTGAATTTCAACAGAGCACATCCACCTAAGTTTGGAAACTTTTAGATTTGAGCCAATCTCTAGTGGTTGACCTTGATCAGAAACAAGTGCTTCTAAATCTAACTGTAGTGAAGAAGCTATTTTCCTCTTATCTCTCCTCCTTCTTAACCCTCCTTTCTCCCCTCCCTTCCACAGCATGCCACAGCATGTCATGCCCTGTGACATACTGAAATAAAATGTTTAATTTCAAATGAATGTGAATCTTAAGACATGATATCAGTCAAGGTTGATCATGTTTCTCAGTTTCTTTCAAAGTAACAATAGTACTTGCCTGTAATTTATTGTAATTAGATATTGGAATTATGGGTAGAGAAATTCTTCTCCTTTTTCAAATTTAGTATAGAATCCAATTTTAACACCAGTTTAAAAGATTTAGAATCTCATAAATGAAAGAAATGTTCATTAATTGGAATTAAGCTGAAGCTAACTTTGTTTTATAAAAATGTTGCCAATAAAATAGTGCAACACTTGCATAGAGGACATTTAATTTGCTGAAGAGAACAAATTGCTTTCAAACAATTAAAACCACCAATTTGAGGATAAACAACTAGTGTGTTAAACACAAATCATTCTTCTTTATTTATTGAAGTTACTTCCCAACTCCTTTGCTTGGCAATACCTAATTAGCTTAACTGGAATTGCTTTAATTGAAATTAAAAGAAAAAAAGTTTTTTTTTTTTTTTAAAAATACTATTTTGAGACTGACTTCCCGCTTGGTCTACATAGCAAAAATTAGTAAAATCTGTCCAAAGTGATTATGTTTTTTTTGGGTAATTTACAATAAAGTTCAATACATTGTATACATATATGTGGACTGAGTGTTTGGTTATCTGGTGTACCAGAATTTTTACCTCCTTCTAACTCTCATGGTCACTTTTGCCAGGGGAGGCAGTACACTTAGTCACATCACAGACAAAACATAAAGTCTATTTAGTGAGTGTGGCAAACATCCAATCTTTCATAAAAAAATACAGTGGGGGAGAATGAAGACTGAAGTGTAATCTCAAATGAAATATTCTAGCTCTCCCCAACACTGTTGATAAGAACAATGGCTTAGTCATTAGTCAATTTGCTATTATTTTAAATAACAAATAAAATAAATTATTTTATTGAAAATAAATGAAATTTTATTTAAATAAAAAAAAATAGAAATACTGCAATCTTGGGGTTCAGAGAGTTGTTTCAATCCCAGCTCCACCATTCACAAGCTCTGTGACCTTTGAGGATTTAAACCTCTTTAAAACTCATTTCAGCACAAAATGCAGACAATAAAGCAACTGTAATATCATATTTATAAAGTTCTTAATATGTGTCAAGCACTCTTCTAGGGCCATTATATATATTAACCCATTTAATCAAACCATCAAGTCAATGAGTTAGATAGTTTTATGAATTCACTTCACACATGAAGAAACTGAATTACACAGAGGTTGTGCCCGAGGTAACACAGCTGACCAGTGGAGGGGCTGGGGTGCTAACTGATATAGCCTGATACTAGACCTTACCCTCTAATTCTGGAAGTTGAGTTCAAATCAAAATAGTTAACCTATATCAAAGACTATCATGCAAGCTCATACACTAAAGGCTTATTAAATAGATTTTTCTACATTTCTGACCAGTTCTCAAGCTCCTTTTTTTCACCTCAGTTCCAACACTCTTGTGCCCCTTTTCTTCTCTTGTAGATATCCTCATACAACCTGCTCCTCCCTTCCACGCCTGCAAACATATCTCTATGCTGATGGTTCCTGTGAGAAAAAACAAAACATACTCTTCCTGTGTCTTCCTCAACTAACATATTCAGAATACTTCTGACTCCAAATAAATGGGGTATCCATAATCCTCCATCAAAAATTCTCTTACACCAGTTGAATGACCTACACTAGCTCAATTTTTATGCTATCCACCTGAAGACACCAGCAGATCCAACAGGTTAGGGAGTCAGTCCCATGTGACTGACATCAATATCATAGATGTCAATTACAAGCCCCTGATGTGAACATTACTTGTAAGTTGAGGTTCCCATGATCTTGAGTTTGATTATTTGCTAGAGCAGTTTGTAGAAATCAGGGAAACATTGAAATGTACAACTCGATTATGTTATAAAGGCTATAAGAGATATAGATGAAGAGATACACATAGTAAGCTCAGCAAGGCACTACTGTCCTCAAGGTTTGGGGCACATCTCTCTGTGCTCCCCAACCCGGTAGTTTGACAGGGTCTATAACTTGACATTTTAATGGATGTTTCATCCATTGGCATGGGTGAGCACTTACTATCTCTAGCACCTCTCCCCTCCCAGGAGCTTCAGGATGGAACTGAAAGTTCTTGTGCATAATCATGCCCGAGATTCATGAACTAGTCCACCCGAAGGTATACAGGAACCTGCCAGGAGTCACCTCAAGAGAACAAAAGACACACCTACCACCCAGAAAATTCCAAATGATTTAGGACTTCACCAGAAACCAGGCTCAAAGACCAATATGTACTTTTATCTTATTTCCTGGTCCTGACTCCCAGTCTCTAGCCATGGCACCTGCAAGTCCTTAATATTCACATAGCCTACTGCCTACTGGTCATTTCCATAGTCTGTCTAAGAGGCAACGCATGTGTTCCTAAATTAACTTAATTCCTCTCCTTCTAATGCTTCGCTCTTAATCTTCCCCATCTTAAGGAAGTGGCACCAGCATCAGCCCTCTGCTCAATCATATAACTAAGATTCATGATCCTACATCCATTCTTCTGCCAGTCCTGCTAATTCTCTCTCACTTTCCTCCACTGGAATGTAAGTAGCCTGGTCTAACTCACTGTCCCTCCTACTTACTGCCTCGAGAGCCTCCAGGCCTCTCTCAAGTCTTCAAATAAGTCCAGAAATGGTGTATTTATATCAAAATGTAACTTAGATCAAGTTATCTTCCTTTAAATCTTCGAAGATCTTTGCATTGTAATTAAACTCTTCTCCACATTCACAAAGCCTCTCACATGCAGCCTCTGCCAAAGCTCTGGTCCCATTCCCATCACTTCCTCCCTGTCCTCTATCTCCAGCCACTCTGCCTCTCTGTGTCTCAGATTCCCAGGCTCACTTCCATTCTTGGACCTTTTCCCAGAGTCACCCCCACTTCTAGGAATGTGTTCTCTTTGATCTGCAATGCCTGGCTCCTTTGCGGTATTCAAGTGGCATCTCAAAAGAGACACTTCCTCACCAGTCACTTTGAAATAGTTCTGTCACTTCAGCCCTTGAAGTTTTCTACACCAAACCATTTATAAGCTGATAATGGCTTTTGTTGTTTTCTCCTTTTCAGGAGAAGAAACTACGCATACATTCTCTCTCTCTCTCTCTCTCTCTCTCTCTCTCTCACACACACAACTGTAAGCTCCATGAGAGTATCTCATCCATTCCATTGTTGCTGAAGCTCCTACACTTAGCCTATAGTGCCAGTAAAAGATATTCACTGAATTTATGAATGCATTCAACTACAGTTGTTGTCACTGTCAGTTTTCCTTAATAAGGTCCAGGAACTGCATTTTCTGCAGTTTTTATCATATTTCATGACAGGATGGGGTTTGGCCAGAGAATGCAGCAGGTAAAGTGAAAGGTGGAAAAGGGTTGAAGCATCTGTCTGCAGACAGTGATGGTGAGCTCCATCCAGGTGGCTATACAGAACTCAGTTGAGCAACCCTAAGCAGCAAACCTGTGCCAGGAGCTCAGGATTGAAGAGAATGAGAGATATGGGTGGCTGGGGTGTATGCAGGGTCTGGGCAGGAGCCCTAAGGGCAGCTTTCAAGTCCAAGCAAAAAACAGGATTGACAGACACCCTATTTCTTTAAGGAATGGACATTAGATTTGCTGACAGATTGGAGAAGCCCAACCTCAAAGATCAAAGTAGGGACCCACCAGTAGCAGAAGCACACACAAGAGAGGTGACTCAGGAGTGAAGCGGAAGCCCCCCTCATGGCCGGAGCGAGCACAAGTGACTTGTGCCTAATCTAACAGTGGGCTTCAGAGTGAAGGAGGTCATTAATGCCAAGCTGTGTCCAGTGGGCAGTCCAGGCTGAGGGGAGGGCTCCATCGATTTCCTTTCACTGCATCATAACGCTGTCAGACATGAGACCTGAAAGCCCATCTTTCTGCCTGCTGCTCTCGATCAATATGATAGATCTGTCCCTCAGAGGCTTGTCTGAATCCTATTATTCTGCCTACACGCATGTGGAGTTAAATTAATGATGATGACTCATGGGCTTCAGAGCATCTGTAGGCTGTTATTATCACTATCCACACCAGCACTTTATCGATCTCCTTGATTAGGCACTGACTCAGTTGATGATCACTCTTTTTTAGAAAACCAATAGGTTAACGTCCTCTTCCCAGTCTCCCAGCATCAGAGTGAATGGAGGCCCCATCAGGGTGGTCTGTTTCCATTTGAGACCTACACTGGGAGCAACTGTATGGATTTAGGAACATCTACTAAACCTGAAATCCTTTTGGTATTTTATCCTTAACACTCAGGGCAAAAAGGAATTTGACTAGAGATCACTTCATCACACTGGGAAATGAATTTACCAAATAGTTAAGTAAAACATTACAGCTCATTATGAATGTACAAGCACAAATCTGAGTTTTACCACTGGTGGCACTCAGTGTGCAGATGGCTTAGCGTTCGCTAATCAAGGTGATTAGGATACTCTCTCAGGTCCAGCAGTCTGATGGGCTGTAGCCTCTAGAGTTTTGATGTTCTCTCCTGGGGCTCATGGGGGGGTTTACTGATTCCCTACCATGTCTCAGTAATTAGTTAAGATTATTATCTTGCTTTTGGGGTCATATCTGTAGCCGTACAGCCCCCTTCCTCACCTAAGATCTGACATGCAGTGAACACTAACATGACTCTGAGATGGTAAATATAGACACTTCCCCTGTGAGCCCTCTACCGCTCATACAGTGGGCTTACAGAGGCCCAGGCTTGGATGAAGATTTCCTGAGTGCAGCAGGGATGCAAAAGGCCTGACAAGCATTTGCCAAACAATGAATAAAATGTGAGTGTGCTGAGTCTGTGAACCACTGTGGAAAAAAGTGTACACACACACGTGGGGAGACCAGAAGCATGGGTGCTGTGTGACAAGCACATGTCACCTGGTTTGCTGGATGAGGGTAGGACTGTGTGATGCACATTCCTGTGTTCTGTCCTCTCTTCTACACAGTAAAGAGTGACATAGTGATGTGAGAACCTCAAGATAAACAACAATATAATATATATTATAAACTTTATATATATAAGCTATATATATATATAAACTTTTTATCATGTATATTGTATATATGCATAATAAAATCAGTTTAAAACAAAAATTATTCTTTTTACTAAGGTTAAAAAAAAGTTATTGCCTATTACTCAGTCCCCATGCAATGTCCTAAGGAAAGCAAGATCATTTTAAACCGGCTGTTCTTTTCAACTATAGCTCACATTTCCACTTTTTCAGGCACCAGAATTCTAATCTTTTCTCAGAATTTTACATTGCTGCAAATATTTTTGGATGATTTGCTCTAGAACCCTTTAAAAGAGTGAAAGTGTACTTGGCAGTGCCTGAGTCCTGGTTAGAAAGCTCTGCAGTGGATGAGATACAGCTAAAGCAGTGGTAGGTCAAGTGCAGTGAACTGGTGAGCACACTCAGGCAGTGGTAGACACCAAGAGGTTTTCAACTATGTTGTAAGTACCTCCAGCCAGCAGGCTGCTTCCTCGAAACGTCACTTCTTACGTAATAGTATTGCTGCAAATATTTACAGTATTTCCTACTTTTGAAAAATGCTCCAATATATGAGATAAGCACAGATTTAAAATTTTTTTTCCCCTCTGGAGACATTTTAATGTTGTTTAGTTTGAATTGTGAATGATAAGTAGGGAGCTTCAGATGCTGCATTCTATTTAAGCATCTGTTTAGGCATTATGTGATTACAGATTATAATCTGCTTTAGTCACATCTGGCTCACTGTTAATCAAAAGCCAAAAAAACTCTGCCTTGCACAATAGCTTGCTTAGAGTCTTTTCCTATATTCTGACTCTATGAAAATGTATTTATAAATTTAGCAGGTTATAGAACAACCTTATGAAAGTTTCCATTGTGAAATGTCCATATTATGGATTTTTATGATCAAAAAGCATTAATCAATACAAAATTAATCTGAAATAAACCAGGCAAACTAAAAGTTTAATGGACAATTATATAATCATTCTCTCTAATGTGCTCAATATATTACAAATGTTAATAGATAAGGACCACTGGATAAAAATAAATGGAAGGCATTAATCTTTCTTTTTTCTGACTTCTGAAAGTATTTTTCCTTAAAATTATACAGTTTTTTTAGATACTGTATTTTTCTAAGGAAAGCATGTCAGCAGTATCAGTCTGTAGGATTTCCAGCACTTGCTTACTAGTCGATATTGACATCAATGCTTCTCACAGCTAAACCCAAATGAAAACTTTCTAGGTCAAGAGTATTAATCATTAGTTTCTAGACTTAGCAAGTAAAAGGTGTTTTTTCCATCATCTCGGCTTGGTTTTCTATTTTGACCAATTTCTATAGAAATAATTAGAACTCTTCACTCTTCAAATAGATTTTTCTCATTTTTTCAGCAGAAAGGGAGAATCAGCTTATGCTGGAGTTATCCAAGCACTCAGAGGAAGTGGGACAGCAAATGGAAGTGGCAGGGGCCTGTTGCAGAGAGAGAAGCTGGACATGGACATTTGCCTCTGTCTGAACTGAGGCTCCTTAGTGACAAAGACATCCAGGAGAATCTGACAAGTGGAGTCAAACCTAAATATAAACATTTCATAGAACTCACATTAAAGGAAGGGGTTTATTTGTGATCTGTGTGAAGTACATTCTTCAGCGTCAAAGTCACCATGGAATTTATTTCCAGTGGAGATAGCTGCAGATGCTAGACAGGTCATCTTCATGCTGGCCCTCTTCTACTTTGCCCGAGTGAGGAGAGCTCATGCCCAGACATCATCAAGGGTCTCCATGCTGAATGACCTTTGGACAGTTTTGTCAATTAAAGTTGAAATTATCCAGCATTCACTTTTAACCAAGGATCACTTTATTTTCTCATTTAAAAGTCATTTTATCGTAAGTGAAAAATAAATTGCGTATAATATTAATAAATTTGTTGCTCTTCCAAATTCTTCCTTGCCTAAGGAACTGTGTAGCTTCTCAAGCATGATGTGAATTACTGATCAACTCCCTCTAACACCCAGGAGAAGAAATAAGGAAAATTTGTACACAGAGTTTATGCACCCAAGTAGGTAGACATGTACATACTCCTTGGGAATAAAACACCAGTGAAGCAAGGATATTTGAAGTGCATGCATAACCCATGCATTAGATAATCAAAACTTGCTCAAACACAAGTAGAAAGCAGCCTTTTCTCACAGATTTTGCTTTAAAACCACTCTGCA